>OY720441.1:28090083-28132774 GCA_963082915.1 Dolichopus griseipennis | reverse complement strand
GATATTATACTTAAGGAGACCAAACCCTTTCGATCAAAAGCTTTTAGAATCTGAAATCATTGTTCGATGTCGCCCATTTCAATGTTACCATTTCATCAAAAGTAACATACTAAAGCGTAAATTTCACCGAGATATCGTCATTCTTTTTTGAGTTATAGTGTTTACGGACGGACGAACAACGCAAAATCGACTCAGGAGGTGACACTGGGAAAAAATATATATATCGAGTTTGATCCTTTTAGGTGGTTACAAACACCGTACCAAAGTTAATATAACCCTTTACCTATTTCACGTGTAGGGTGTGTACAATAACTTTTTGAAAGTCTTTTACAACTTTTTTAATCAAAATCAATATTAATCACTACTTTTTTAAATGAAATCACAACCTTTTCAAAGTCAATCACAACAATTTCAAAGTAATATTTATAAAATAAAGTAATTGTTTATAATTGAAATTCAAAAGATTTTCCATATTTTTGAACTGTACCGATTGGCTTGGAAAGAGTTGTGATTAACTTTGTGGACTTTATATATTAAAAGAGATTTCATTTCCATACAGATCTGTTGATTTTCTTTGACTCAATTTTAAAAGTTTATTTTTGAAGTATATATTATGTACATTTATAACATATATTGAGAAAACATCTATATCTATCCATCCATCTATGATATATAAAAGCGTATTATTGTTTGTATGTAGGTAACTTGTAGACTCGTAAACATCCATGCTGATTATCATAAAAATTTGTTTATAAAGGTTTTTTGAGTTTTTCTGCGTGAAAGAATCTGTCCCAAAGGAAAGTCTCAAAATATTTGGCATAATATGCACCGCAATTTAACATGTGTTATTTATGTGTTAATTTTTTTCAATAAAATCAACTTCAATTTAAAACCAATTGGAGAAAGAAGTGCAATGAGCCACAATATCTGATCAAAAAAAAAAACCACCCAGTTAGTATAAGATTTTTATCGACGAGCAAGAGTGTACTAGAGTAGACTGTGTCAAATTATACCATCCGGTTAGAATTCACATATCATTCAAAAGAAAATATAAGGGAAAAGGCAGCTTTACCTGCAACTAATTTTTTGAATTCAAACGTTGGCCATTAAAGTTAACTTTTATTGATAAAATATCAGACATCCACCTTTATTAGCTATAGAGTAATGCTCATTTAAAAGATGAAGTTGTACGGCAGGTACTCCAACCCGTGGAGGAAACTGGCTGGATTTCAAAGCAATGACGACTATTGCATAAATACGAATTTGTGAAAATTTTAAAATCTTATATCCTTTATTTTTTGAGTTATCGTGGAATGAACGGGCGGACGCATATATATAGTTAGATCAATTTACTTTTCGATTCTGATCCGATTCATATATCTACCACCTCCTTCTCTGGTTCACAAACGTACTGACAAATTTAGTATACCCTTTTGACCTACAGTCATACAGGTATAATAACATTTAAAATTAAATTTATTGAAAAGTTATTGAAGAACATTGAAACAAACAACTGTAATTAAAACTAAAATCAAAGGTTCTTTTTAGACTTATTTCCCCGTAGACTTTGCAATCAATCAATTTGAAATAAAATCTTATGTCTTTTTTGTTAGTTATAAACTGTATTTGATAAGTTTTTAAATATCATCTTAATAAAATTTTGTTATGATTTTTTTTAATTTTACTCCTATATTTATGCAAAAGAATTTTTTTTAATTTAAATTTTCTTTTGATACTCCTCCTTAATAAAGTTGATTTTTTTTTTTTAAGTATTGAAAAAATTTTTGATAAAGACGTAAAATGTCTGAAAACTTTAATTTAAAAATTGTTTGACGTAAAGAAAATAATCACCCACTTTTAGTTTGTAGATGCGAAACCATATAATTTTGATTGAAAACTCACTGGAAATAACCAATTTAATTAAAATTTCTAATTAAAAACTGATATATATGTATATATTTATATATATATCTTTTATAGAAATTTCTGAACCAGAACAGTTTCATTTAGTACACAGTTTAATAAGCATATATTTTGTTTAAAGTTAATGGTATCTGTACTAAATTAATTTATAGTAAATGCTTGAAAATTGCAAATATAGACGTCAAATTTATTATTAGATACAATTAATAATGGCTAAAAGGGAGGCTCACTTATACTCCTACTATAAATTCCTTTTTAAAAATAAATAAGTATGCCCAATTAAAAAACTAATTAAAAATATAGATATTAATCATTTTGTGATTTGAATCTGATAGATAGTTACTTTATTCTTATTAGTAGGATGCATTCAACTGATAACTGAACTAGAAGTACTCAGAAATGTGCTGGAATTTGATGACTTACCTGAAACATAAAAGAAAATATAAAAATTAGTAAATTTAATTATTTAAAATTTTATGTTGAAATTTAATATAATTTATTAATTTAATTAATACACACAATATTTAATTAATAATATGTATACATATAGGATTTTTTCATTAACGAGAGCATTTTCAGATAAACGCCCCGATTGGCTGATACTTTAAGCTTTAAAAATGGGCAAATCGTCTAGGTTAAAAACTGAGTTCGATTAATAATGATCGATTAATGATAATGAGTTCTAATCATAATGATCAAGTATTACAATTTTCGTTTAACTGCGCTCTATTGCACAAAACCGTTATCATAAGTCTAAAAATCAAATTATAACTTTTTTCATAAACGATTGATTTTAAAAGATATGCTTATTAGGTCTTGACCAGACTTGTCAAATTTTGATTACGATTATATCTAGAACATGATTACTTATTAATCTTACCTAATAAAAAGTTTTGATTACCGTTACTATAATAATTGGACGCAAATTTTTTGATTACTATTACGAGTAATCAAAAACTAATCTATAATTTGGGTTACTTACAAAAAGTATTTTGGGTTACTTAAAAAGAATCTAGAAGTAATCACGACTACTTTCAGATATCGTTTCGATTATTTTTGATTATTTAAAAATAATCTAAGAATAATTAGTACATTACTTTTTAATTATTTTAAATTACTTTTAGATTGTTTAAAGAAACAAAAGTAATATGAAATAATTGTGTTCTCCTTTTAGATTACTTTCATAGTTTATATATCTAGAACATGATTACTTAATAATCGTACCTAATAAAAAGTTTTGATTATCGTTACTATATTAATTGAGCTCAAATTTTTTGATTACAATTACGAGTAATCAAAAAGTAATCTATAATTCTTATTAGATTATATTATAGTATTTTGGGTTACTTAAACATAATCTAAAAGTAGTCAAGATTACTACCAGACAACTTTTCTATTATTTTTGATTATTTGAAAATAATCTAATAATAATTAGTATATTATTTTTTAATTATTGGAAATTATTTTAGATTATTTCAAAACAATTTGGGGTAATGTGGATTCCTTTTAGATTACTTTTAATTATAAACCTAGAACATGATTACTTAATAATCGTATCTAATAAAAAGTTTCGATTACTGTTACTATAATAATTGAACTCACATTTTTTGATTACGATTACGAGTAATCAAAAAGTAATTTTTAATATTTAATAGATTAAATTATATTAGTTTAAAATACTTTTTACTAGGTTAAAAATACTCTTAAAGTAATCAATATTACTTCCTGATAACTTTTTGGTTATTTTTGATTATTTAAAAATAATATAAGAATAATTAGTACATTACTTTTTATTTATTTGAAATTATTTCTAGATTATTTCAAAATAATTTGGAGCAAAAATAGTAATCTAAAATTAATTTGGATTCTTTTAGATTACTTTTAAGTTTTAAATAATTAAAATATCATAATAATCTGATAAGAATTAGAATGAACTATACTTTTTGATTATTAATATAAAATAGAAATCTCAATAACTAATAAGAACTTTGAGTTTTATTATTAAGGTACTTGTAATCAAAACATTTGGTTCTGATTTTCAAGTAATCATAATTTTCAAGTATTGCATTACAAAGTAATCATTACTTTTACAAGTCTATTTTTAACTAATAAAAATATAGTTGAATTATTTTTAAATAAAACAGGGGCCAAACAATTTATAAAAATATGTTGCTTGTTGCTAGATTCAATAGTGCAATGAAAAATTTTGAAAAACGAGATTTTCCAATAACATAAATACATATTACTGATAAAATTATTCAATTTTAATGTTTTATATCTTTGTTCATATTATTAGGTTTTTAATTTTGGATTTCATTAATAGAAATTTATTATTATTATAAATTTATAAAAGGAAGGCTTTCGGTACTTCAAAATTCAAATATAATTATAAGGTTTTTTTTTAATAATTAAAAATAAAAATATTCTAATTAAAGTTTAAATTAAGAATATCCCTAATTTTAAAATTTAATTTAAAATACCTTTAGGATATATACAATTTAGTTTTTCTTCGCGATTTTAATTAAGAAATTGTATTGTAAAAATTTTCAAGACTTTAAGAATTTAAAAAAAAAAATTTATTTCTATTTAAAATTTACAATATTTTTATCAAAAAGTATCTGTAATATTTTATTCATAATTTTTTTAATATGGATATAAAAATATAAAGGCAAAATATAATTTTTTAAAATTATTTAAAAAACAAAAACAAATAAAACAAGAAAGTAAAAAAATAAGAGAAAAGTAATATTCACCCTTCATTTTTTTTTTTGGTTTTTTAAATCAAAATTATAATTTTCTTCATAAAACCCAATGATTACCTAATAAAAGCTTTTATGTTCTTTAAGTTTAAAAAAAACAAAATTAAATTATTTTTTAAAGCAAAACTTTTCCTTTTAGTGGACTGAAAATATGGGTATAGCAAATTAATGTGGAGTTCAGTACAGTGGTGGTATCCAGCTTTGTATTCAAAATTTTTAACGTATTTTTTTTTGTGCGTTATATTGAAAGCTCCTCTGTAAATCTGCTTCACACTAAATTTCTTTAGAATGTTCTTCTAAATCTAAAAAAAGATCAATACAAATATTTATATCTGTATATTATTCATATTCAAACTCACAGCAATTAGCAATAACATACATTATATAGAAACTTAAGTAGCAAAATACAACAATAACTACAATCTAATCTTGGGGCATCGTTAAGTTAGTGGGTAAGCATTTGGCTTACTAACCGAAGGGATGCAGGTTTGATTTCCGTAAGAGTCATGAATTTTCAATTGATTAAAAAAATATTGAAAGACAATTTTTCTTTGCAAATCCCCATGGTGACCAAATTGTTTAGTAAAATATAAAATATATGATATAAACAAAATAAATAACATTACTAATAAAATTAATGCGTAGTATAATCTACCACGCCTGAAAAGGAAAAGGAATGCTTCACTCCCTTTTCACATTGTAATGCTGAATTTCTTTAGTCTATTGCAGTTCAACAATGTTTTAAGATGTTCTCATCTTCATTTCTTTGCTATAAATTTTAAATTGTTTAATGAAAAGTGTTCAATTAAGCATTTTTTCATTTTAAATACTTTGCATAACTGTCAATGTGTTAAATGTGTCAAACCTACAATTAAGTATATTTTAAAATCGTCCTAAAACAACTTTATATTTTAATTTTTTTGTGTTAAATATTCAATTTTTTTCTTTTCGGTTCAGAAATTTAAAAAAAAATCCAATTTCACTCATTCAATACAAATAATTTAATTTAATAATATAATTCACAGATACAGAAATTCCTTATAATTCAAACATATAATCTTTACAATATATAAGAAATACAATTGAATCTACTGAAAATCTGAAACGTTTCTACATGTTATAAGACCAAGTACTATCTCATATTTAAATTGTATGTGGAGTTCATTAAGATCAATTCTAATAATAAGAATATAATATGTGAACCTGTTCCCACAACTACCAACATGGTATAGATAGGCTTATTAGCCTAAGAGTTAAAAATTCAATTTAACTTATTTTTTCAATTCAATTTACTTAATTTTGTATTTTGAATTACGCGTACCCATTATTAAAAAAATCAAAAACTTCATCACTGTTTCTGATTGTAAGAAAGTGTATATTATATTTTTAAATGAACGCACCCATTTTAATATGTATTTATCAACCCACCCGTTCTTATTAAGTATCACATAAAAGAATATTTTATAACATAACTTTTTTATATATATATAATTTTCCATTCAGTTTTTGTTTTTCTTAAATTTTCTTTCAGAAAAACTGGAAACTGCGAAAATAAACCTTAGATGAAAAGTAAATAAGAAGAACAGAAAGAAGGGGAGAAACCCATATTTAAATTCATTTCGTAAAATAAAAAATAATGTCTAAGAGAAGTTCGAATTTTAAAAAGAGAAAAAACCAAAAAAAAACTTAAAAGAAGGACGATTAGCGGTATCTAAGAAATGGAAGATATGAAAATGGAATCGGGAATATATTGGAGGGGTATCCAATTTGTAACATATGTAGGTATGTAAAATAGCACTTTCCAACTGTCTATAAAAGTCGATAATGACTTGTGTATATTTCATAAATAGATATATATATATAATGTATGTATGTCTGCTTATACATATTTAAAAGTGTGTATATGTATATGTATATCTTGTAAAAACAAGCATCATTAAGAACTTATTTGTAATAGGAAAATAAAAAAAGAAAAACAAACAAAAATGAATGGAAAAAGTTTAGAAAATTTTTAAAATACCGTATCAATTTTTTTTTTTTATTTGTTTTTCTTTACAAACCTTCAAACATTATTTTAACATAAAAATATAAAATTTAAAACTAATTTTTTTCTCCTAAAGTTAAAGTTTTCTTTAAAAGCATTAGTAAAATTTTTTTAATGGAAAGTCTTAAAATATTCTTGACTTTTGACTTCTCAGTTAATTGATTGATATTATATTGATTGATTTAAGTTTCGTTCATAATACCAGTAGATAATGAGTAGAGTAGGTAGTGTAAATAAAAAGTGACAGAACACTCAGAGTAAAGTTTATTGAGTGGTGTGAATTGGTAAGAGTGAAAACACATTTTGGTATGAAAAACGTCTTAACTCGAAGTTGTTTCTGTCACTCAACCTAATTTTCATAATTAAAGTTTGGAAACGCCAAATTTTCTTTGTTTTCATCTAAAATTAATTTTCTTTATTTAATTTTTTTCGATTTTTCGCACAATTTCTTCAATTTCATCCACAATATGCAAAATCTCCATTTATTCTTTTTTTTATTTACTTTTTTGTTGTTATTAATTTTTAACTATAATTAGCACACTCAACAGTTTTTGAATTTATACTCGCCTAACCATCTTTTTATTCGCACCAAAGTGGAGAGTTCTCTCAAATGTCAAAAATTCTGAATGAAGTGTATCGATAAGCTTATTGAGTTTTGTTCTGTCAAAAAAGCTGAGTTAAAACTCGCATTCAGTTTTTATTTAAAAATGGCATTAAACATTCCATCAAATTCGTCATCCGCACAGTTTATTTAAAAATGTATTAAAGAATTTGTATAGGATTATTTGCATTATTGTATACATTTTTAAATATAAACTTTTTGTATATTTATGAAAATCTTCAAGTTTAATAGAAATTTAAAACGGAAAATTATAAAATTTTTAAAATTTGAATTATTAAAGTGCTCCACTTTAACTAAATGGACTGAATAATATAATTTTTAGTTTAAACGAAACTGAAATTAGAGATCAATCGAGCTTTTTAAAGTTTCACACCATTCTACAGACTACGCTAAATTTGAGCCAATTTTAGTAAGTTAAGAAACCTAACTTAAAGTCTCAGCTTTTTGATATTAACGTTAACATATTATTGACAGTCAGATTTTACGCTAGCATGAGTAGTTCTCGTAGATTGTATGACTGACCTAGCATTTGTAATTTAACATGGATGTTTGTAATGCTTGGCTCAGTGGTGTTTCAGCATGGATCTTTAGTGTTTGTTCTATTTTTGTTAACATATACTATTTTTGGACTTGATAAAATATTTGGTTACCAATACTATTAAATTTATTTTTTAGCTTTTTAATAGTAATGTAGCATCAATTTACTAACACACTAGTCTTTGTAAATTATTTAGTGAACTACATTTACTGATACTTGATTTAAGCAATTGTCTAATACAATAAAAAACAACTCTTGTTAGTATCTGTGACTAAATAATATCAAACAGTTAAATTAATGTTATTTTCAAGCTGAATAATAAGAATTCAGCCTTTTCCAATAATAGTACATTAAGTACTTCAGCTAGTGGTATCAATTTTCTTAATCAATTTAACAAAGCTTCCATAGAACTTTGATTACTCCAGCATTATTAAAATGTACGAAATATTTGGGATGCCACAGATATCCGCACATATTCCAGGTTAACTTTAGCATATCTTCCTTAATGTCCTATATGTAGGAATGAGAATCCCTAAAATCAAACGATACATTCATATAAAAAATTCAACTCATTTGTTTTGTTTGGACATGGATCTTATCTTACTTCTAATAAATTTTGTCGTAAAATAAAGAGGCGCGCAAAGTGGAAAAGAAATAAAGCCTTTGGACAGTAGTATATTTTATTTCAAGGGACAACAAATGGGACAACCAATTTTTAAATCAAACTAATTTTATATTTTTACTAATAACAAACACTTGTATAAATATTCTGATAGGTTTATAAATATTCTGGAAAAAAATGGAAGACCCTGATTTTGAACCCAACTCTTGAAAACTAGAATTTCTAGAATTTTTTTTTTAGAATATTTATAAACCTATCAGAATATTTATATAAGTTTTTGTAATTAGCAAAAATATAAAATTAGTTTGATTTAAAAATTGGTTGCCCCATTGGTTGTCCCTTAATGTTCCCTTAATAGTTAATATAATAATAACTGAATTCAAAAGACGGCTCCTTATTCTAAATTCTTTGTTATCTAAATATGCATTTCAAAGGAATCATTCGAAGTATTTTATTCCTTAATTTTTTTTAAAGTATCCTATAGTTACAGATACTCATCATCTATCTTTTTTGTTTATTTAACTAAAGTTGCTTCTTTTGTTTTGTTTTATTTGACTTTTCTCAGTTAACTTTTCCATTTTCATTTTTCGTTTATTAACTTTTAAGGCCTGAAAATTACAATATAGGCAATTTGGGTATTCAATGGATTTTTTTTTCTTTTATTTTTTTTTTATAAATTTTTTAGATTTTTCTTCTAGCGCTATAATGTAGTTTTTCCAAAAAAAAAAAAAACAACCGAGGAAAAGAATGAACAAAGAAACAAGGAAATTCCTATTTTCCTTAATACCATGAATTTTTAAATTTTTTATGAGATCTCTTTTGTCTTTTGTTTGAATTTTGTCTCAATTTTTTTTTATATTTTGAGGTTAAAAAAAATCCAACGACTGATTTTTCAATATTTAAAAAAAGTGAAAAAAATGTTATAATACACAATAATACTTTTAAAATATTTTTTTTTGTTAGTAATATTTTCGTAATATTTTGATGCTTTTCTATGATTAAAGTCTTCTTGTTTAAAGCCCCGCGTATTCTTTCAGTATTTTATTTTAAATTAATATATAACAAGAATAGTTAAATTTTTTTAAAGTTAATTGAATAGCGGTGATATTGTGGAAAAATTAAATTTGATAAAAATTTGTAAATAAGATGAACTTTGATTTCACAATATAATCGCCATAGTTGACTAAAAATTACTTTTTAGTGAATTAATTACGATCAAACTAATTTTCGTGAATTGAATGACAAATTAAGTTAGTAAAACTTAATAAAAATTACTTAAATTTCTTATTTATTCTAAGAAAACATTTTTTACCAATAAAATGTTTAGAGTTTTCCCAAACCTATCGAACTGCGCACTAAAATACTTGTCAATTCGACTTATTATTTGAGATCTAAAGGTTTTAACTATTAATATTTCCATAACCTTTTTAAAAATTACTGAATAATTCTAAAAGAAAGCACTTTTCTGGGACTGTCAAAACAAATTTGACATAAAAATGTTATTAAAAAATGCATTAAGGTAATACTTATTCTACTCCTTAAAATTTTTTAACTATCATAAATTTTTTCCCGCAAAATACTAAATATGCATAAAAAAATACGGTAATACTTCGTGTTTTGGAAAATGCAAAATCGAGTGTTAAGTGAAAGTGCGATAGGTTTCAAAACCCCCTTAATATTGAAGTTTTATGTCATGGGTTTTATTCGTTGTCTTGACGCAGCATTGATCTGTAAAATGTCAAAAAACATAGAAATCAAAATTTTCAAGAAAAATGCAAAACTTTGAAAACTTTGAAATGACATTTAATGTAAACAAATTGAGTAAATAAATATAATTAATTTTTCAATCAGCCAACTGAAAGTAGAGTAAAAATTTATATTTTTTTTTAAATTTTTTAATTTTATTATTTTATATGATTGGGTTCAAATTCGCCATTGGGTTCAAATTGGCTTAATCAATAGTTAATACATATATATCTTTAATTAAGAATACAGCAATAAAGCAACATAAACAAATGTTAAATATAAACAAATAATTTAATTAAATAATATAACTCACAGATATTGAATACCTTATAACTCCAATACAAAATATTACAATATACCTAAACCAAAATAAAATTTTATCTATTGAAACTCAAAGACGTGTCTACATGTTATAAGGCCTAGTAGTATCTCATGTTTAAATTGTATGTGGAATGCATTAAGATCAATTCTAATAACAGGAATATAATATTGCTACCTGCTTCAACATGTACCTATGGTACAGATAGGCTTATTAGCTTAACAGTTGAATAGAAAAAAATAAAGTAATAAAATTTAGCTGTCAAAGTAGCGTAGAAGTTGCGTAAAGGCTGTTTAAATATCAAATTCAGAATTATTCTTCCAAATTGAATTTCTTAATCGAAGTGTAGTACAGAATATTATTAAAAAAATTAAAAATTTATTAAAATTAAGTATGATAAACTATGAAGTCTAAGTGCTTATCAATATAATAAATAGTCTTTAGTTTTAAAAATTGATAGAATTAATTTAAAATATTTTCCTAAATTATTTTTAAATAAAAATTTCTTTTCGTGTCATAAATACTTTAATTTTCTTTAAATTTATTTCAATAACCAAAAATCTAATTACAAAAACAAATATTTATAAAATTCCATACACAATTTATTTTACTCGACATATTTTTAAAGTCAAAATAAAAATTCCCTTCTTTTCTTCAAGGTTGTCAAATACACTCTTGCTATACTCGTAGAATTTTAAACATTTTAAATTTTTCAAATACACACACACATATACAATTATATATTTAAATATATGTAACATAAATGAAAGTTCATACTTAAAAATAAAAATCATTTCCATTCTAATGATAATAATTTTTAATATTTCACTGGGATTTAAATATGCTTTTATTCTATGTACCAGAATTTTAATATTTTTAAAAAAACGCCATTTGTTTTTTGTGTATAGTAAAAATTAAATATAACGGAATAAACATAATAATAATATATACTATTATACATTGAATATAACATACACATTGTATGTAATATATATAGTTCAGAATATAAACAAATAAATGTTATTGATATACACTTGTATTTTTACTTTTAAAATATATTTTTAATTCGAGATTTAAATAAAAGGAAATTGTGGTTTGTGGTAAAATCAATTTTTTTTGGATATTTGTACAATTTTTAGCATTAACTACAGTTTAGTAGAGTCACAATATATTTTTTAAAAAATATGCAGCATGTTTCAATTATTAATTTAATTTCAATTGTAAAATATTTAATATATTATGCATCCCATACACGGTGGACCAGGTTTTTAACTTGGTACACGTCCTTCCTAATTTGAATCGTGTATGGGCAGGTTTTTTTTTATTTTTGATTTCCGATTTGAAAAAATTATAAAATAATAATGTATAAAATAACACAAAGAATTAAGTAAATAATTTGTAAATAATATATATTTAAATAGAAGCTGTTAAAAATTCAAATTTAAAATCAGATACTTTTGACATTTAACATATTTTCCAAAAAAAAAAAAAAAATTAAACGAAGGTTCCATGTTAGGTTGGATAAGTGTGTGGTATGGTTACCAAGTTGAAAACCTGGTCTATCGTGTATGGAATGCATTATACATTTTATTTCTTTCAATTGAAGTTTAAAATTTAATACTTTTAAAGTGAAGCTTCTACTAGCGTCGTTTTTCGCGTCGCGTTCTAAACAAAATAAAGACTGAATGCTACCGTCGATTTTTATTTGTTTATCTTTCAAATTGAATAAATTATAAGATAAATATAAAATTTTTTAATATTAAATACAAATTAAAAAAAAAAGAGAATTTAATGTCTACTGAAGCGTCGCTCCGTGCGACGATTTTGTTCTCGCTTTTCTACTTGGTCAAGTTAGATTTTTTAAATATTTTAAATTTAAAATTACAAAATTTACTAAAGGCGAATTTTTTATTAAAACTTTACTCAGCCCCTGCACTTTATTCATATTAAAATAATTGTTCTTTTCAATTTCTTAGTACATATCCTTTCAATAGTATACAGTTCAAATAGTAATTGCGCACAACCCTCATAATCCCAAAATGCTTTTACATTGTTATCCCCGTTATCAAGCTGTACATTTGTATTATAAGCTCCTTCCTACAGTTTTGTTCAAAAAAAGTTTTGTGGTTTTGGTGTGGTAAAGTCGCACACTAGTAATACGAACCACGCACAGCTCATAAAGGTGGTCTTTGAAGTCTTCCATTGTCCCTCGTTAAAAAAAAATTGAAAATGAAAAAGGAATTGTTTTGTTTGAAATTGAAAACATAACTTACATAAAGTCAGATTCAGAAAATTTTAAAATAAGTTTTATTTACTAAATGTAGCGTTTTCTTTGGAAAATATAAAAATTAAAAAAAAACAGTTAGATGACGCTCGGTTATTATTGAAATTCAAGAGAAAGACGATAGTATTATAATCCATTAATAGTTTAATTAAAACTGCAAGAAATGTTCTATGCGAATGAAAGGAAAGCATACTTGTTCCAAAGAAAATGAGGTCGGGGTATCTATTAGACACAGCTATATTCAAACTGCAAATCAAAACGGCAACTGACCTTCTGCAATACATTATCTATATCAAAAAAAGTTCGAATATGCCTTCTTCACTTAATTTTAACGGCTCTATGAACTAGTACCACAATTAACTAACACCAGAACTGTAAATGAACTAATACCAGCCCAATTTAAGCGAATTTTTCTGTCGTTAGTTCATAAGTTAACTTAAAATAAAAATAATGAACTAACCAGCCAGAGTGCACCGAACTAACTCCAAGGAGCAATGAGCTTACTCCAGAGTGCAATGACCTAACACCAGAATCCAATGAACTTATACCAGAATGCAATGAAATAACTCCAGAAGTCCGTTAACTAACGAGTAACGAATAACGTAATGAACTAACCCCAGAATTCAAATAACTAACAAAGTTTATTCTAAGCGTTTGAAATATTTCAACTAATACTGTAACTTCTCTTCTACATCCGTATTCGTATACATTGTATAACAAAAAATATTTTCACGTACACAGGTATATAAATATACAGATATTTCCGTTCTGCATAATAATCATTGTTTTAAATATACTATACATACAAACATTCATACATATACTAATATTGTATAATAAAAATTATAATAATAATTTCATAAAGTGAAATTATATTCTCTTATGTTTTTCTGTTTAAAGGGCACGTGAAGTCTAGAAAACATATTAAGAAATTTTATAAATAGGTGTTTGATATTTTAGACTTTTATTTTGAATCTTTCCGATTGAACGTATATTCGAGTATAGAGGGAGGGAGTAAAAATCTTAAGATATTTTCATTTTTATAAGACACAAGATTACACGTGATATTTGCTCTACTTTTTTTTTACGTACATTAAGAGCACTGTATAACTGTATATTAAAAGCAGGTAACGTTTTCAGGTATATATACAAAAAGCAGGTAACTTTTTCAGGTTGCATTTTTTTTTAGATTATTTATTTTTTACTTACATGAAAGAATTTCAAGATAAAGAAAAGCGAACGAGATGAAAATTTTTAAAAATAGGTTTTAAAAAAATATTGTAAAATACTTAAGGAAATGTGGTTTTTCATCTAAAAGTAAATATTTTCTTAGACTAAATATACATATAATATATAACTAGTATATAATATATATGTATATATATATATTAAAGTATTTTTAAGGAAAAGTATATTATTTACTTACAAAATGTACATATATATATATATATATATATGTATATACAGATATTCTAAGAAAAGATGAAATGGATTCTTTTAAAAGAACAAAGTGTACGAGTAAAAGACAAATTAAAAAAAAAAAAGTAATTATTTAAAAATAACAGTTATACATACAAATATAATTAAAATTTTAATTTTAAATAGATTAGAAATTTTTCCATTTTTTTTTAAAAAACATTTTATGAAGTTGTTAATTGTATCTTAAATTTATTTAATAAATGAATATTTCATTTAAGTGAAAATTTTAATTAAAAAATACTTACTTAAATATTCAATTTTAAAACACAGAATAGGTATACTAGGTATACAGGTATCTTATAATTACAATATTATTATTTAAATTAATTTTTAATGTGGTATTTAAAGTGAAGTAGGTATATACCTAATTAGAAATAAAGCTTCTTAGAATATTAGATATAGTTAGATGATGTAATTATGAAAACAATTTTATATATTAGCAAGGCTGCAAAACCCCGAAAAATTTGAGTTCAGATGTGGGTTCCACGTGGAAAATTGTAGTAAATTTGGTTGAGGTTTGGGTTCCAGCTCAGATTTAAGTTTTTAAATCAATATAATATTTCAACTACCTAAGTTTAATAAATATGATTTATTTTCAAAAACTCAAAATTTGTGAACCTGAAACATGTTTTTAACTAAATTCAAGATCAGTTCAGATATCGTCTAAATGATTGGTTCAGAGTAAGTTTTTGGTTCACGGTCAACTACGATAAAAAGGAATTATAAAATTTTGTATAACTGTCTCAGACGAACCTAAATCAATAGTTTTAATCAAATTTAGCATGCTGATTCAAATTAACTAGAAAGAATGTTAAAACAAAAATCATGAACTTTCTAAAATTACTTATTACAATTTAAGTTTAAAACGCAGAAATAATCATCAGATGGTTTTTATGATGGATTTCAAGTTGGATTGTAGAAGCTTTTTTCTTGCCTCCAATCCTATTTGGTGGTCCAACTTGGCCCTTCTGGAAAGTCGTCATTTCGTTTAATATAAAAAACTTTTATACCAAATTTCGTTAAAATCGGTTGAGATTTTGATGAGTTATTAGAACTTGACATTCCCGAGACTGCAAATTTCAAGACAAATTTTCAGATTTACGTTAAAAATTTTAACGTTTCCGTTAAATGAAACACTTTTGTTAGAACAGAACAAATTATATATTTTTTTATTATTGTAACTGAAGAATAACTACAAAGTAATAAAATATTGCAACTTAAGTTTCTTCACATTTTTTAAAATTGTGTAAAGAGCTCCTTCGGACCGCCAATAATAAAACGCCACAAAAAATCATATATGGTTTCATATAGATTTTTCAAAACAAACAATATCTGTCACTTGTTTTGTGTTTCCATTTTTCACTAAATTTAGTCTAAAAAGTTGTTAGTTAGCACTTTAAAATATTTTAAACATATTATCAATACCAATATCCATATAACATACCTATAGATACATACTGCACTATGAATTTGAATTTATATGGAAAAAGTTAACTAGAAGACAATATGATGAAACAATTGTTCAAAACTAAAATGTTCAAAATGATTGTATAAATAAATAAATTAATTTAATTTGAATAGTGAAAGATAAGATAAACAAGAAAGCATAATTTTTTAAAAAATCTGTGTGTATAAAAATGAAAGTTGAATTGTAATGTTTCATTGTCTCAAAAAAAATGCTTGTAAACTTCAATTCTGCAATAATATTAATCAAAAGTTAATCCAGTTATATCTAAACCTTATAAGGATCCTTAACAAATTTTATACATCTACTAATTAATAAAAAAAAAAACGCTAAAACCAAAGTCACTTTTCCAGAAATTGTCATAATTAAATTATAACTCAACACAATCACAAATTTGCTATTGTGACCTTGTTTTATAATTTTTGACATTCCAAAAGTTTAATCATAATAGGCGTTTTATTTTTGAAATCTGAGCAAAACGTCAACGGTCAAAAAAAATATTGAGTGTTTTTTTTTAGCTCTGAGCGCTCAAAACTTGTGATTTGGGCTTTTTTTTTAAATCGTGCTCTACGCACTCAGTTAAAATATTTCGAGTACGGCTGAGAAAAATAAAATACAAAAAAATTTGGCGTTTTTTTCTGATTATACTTGTAAAATAAAAGTCAAAATGTTTTGTTTATTTTAGGCTATTCATTTTTAATTTAATTTTAATTTGTTGACAGTTTAAAACGTAGCAAAAATAAAAATGACAGTTTTTAAAATCGTGTTTTGTTTATTAAATCTTAATGATCTTAGCGTACTCTGTACATGTTCTGCTCATAGCGTGCTCATTTTGTTCAAAGCGTGCTCAGGCCTTTGCTCAGATTTAAAAAAAAAAAAACGAATGCAACATTTAAAAAATAATCAAAAATATTTGACATTTAAAAGATACTAAAAACAAAATTGTAAATCTTGTGATAATTTAAAAAGGTTATCTATTATAATATGATGGGACATTTTATTAATTAATATTAATTTTTTATTTTTAAATTTAAAATAAAAAAAATACAAAATTAAAAAAGAATTTTTTTTTATAATAAATTATTCATTTATTTATTTATAAACGGTCCCCTACCACATACAATGTGATAAGCGAATGATTCAGTCTTTTCTTTTCAGTTGTGCCAGATATATATTTTATATTATGATATAAACTATTATTATATAAATTATAAATTATATTTTCCCTATTTTATATATGATCTGACAAGAGATCTAATCAAATTGAATCTTTTATTATTATTATTATTATTTCAAAATTATAAATAAAAATAATTACGGTATACAAAAAGTCACAGTTAATTTGGTTTCTCATTCAAAATTTATTTTTTGAAAATAGTGAAAATAATCTTAAAGACCTTGGATATTTTTTTGAGAACTATATAAATTCTAAAACTAATTAGTACAAATTATTTTGCTGTTTAAGTAGCACACAAAAAAACAACAAAAACACATTCAAAAAATATAACACTTATAAAATATTTACCTTGTGGTCATGTTATTCTTTAGTTCTTTAAAGTTATCACGAACGGAAATGCAAGTGTCTTAAAGTCCTTGGGCGAATTTTTATATTTTTTGTGTTGAAATATTTTGAATGCATCTTA
Organism: Dolichopus griseipennis; assembly: GCA_963082915.1. Lineage (NCBI taxonomy): Eukaryota > Metazoa > Arthropoda > Insecta > Diptera > Dolichopodidae > Dolichopus > Dolichopus griseipennis. The sequence continues at coordinate 28,115,330 of OY720441.1, read as the reverse complement.
TCTAAGACACTTTTTCTCTCTCTCTCTCTCTCTTGTTTTATCAAAATTATTAAGTTTTTGTTTTTTTTTTCTCGTCCTTTTGTATTGTTATTTCCTTGCTTTATTCCTTTTTATACCCGTGCATACATATATGACATCGGGTATATTAGATTTGCTCCTCCGTTTGTAACGCATCGATCTAGACGAGCTAGATATAGTGTCAAGGGTACGTATCGGCTCAGAATCGAAAAATTAGTCGATCTAGCTATGTGTGTCTGTCCGTCCGTCCGTCCGTCCGTCCGTCCGTCTGTGTGTCAGCACGATAACTCAAAAACTAAAAGATCTACAGTTTTGAAATTTTCACAAAATATTTTTCAATCAATTTCTAGGTTCCCTATTTTTTTTGGTTAAGATCGGACCAAAACTTCGGGTAGCTCTCGAACAGCTAACTTTTTTATCTCCAGTATTTTCATATAAAAATTTGAAAATTATCTGCACATCTTGTATATAATATGTAACATGAAATTATATGAATTTTGTTTTTGTTTGTTTTTTTTTTTGTTTTTTTGTTTTTTGAAGATAAAGAATTTTTCAAGTAACGATTTCATACGATTTAAATGATGCGTAAAATTTTAAAAAAAATTTTAGATTTGGACTTTGTACTTTGAGATTTATGAATTAAAATGAAAAAAAATTATGAATATGATGATAATTTTTGATCATGATGATCTGATCATTATATGAGAATGAGTATGATTATAATATGATGCTTATTTTGCTTGGTTTTAATATAAGTATTTGTGAATTAAAAATTAATTACAAGAGATAGAATTGAAAAATTAGAGCTAGAGTTTTGAAATTTACACAAAACATTTTTTGGACATTTTTTAGGCTCCCTATTCTTTTTGGTTAAAACCAGACCAAAGCTTCGGGGAGCTGCCACACAACTTATTTACACCAATATGAATTTCCTCAAAAGTAATAATACCTACCAGGAAGATGAAAATTACACACGGTTAGTTCCATAATGAATCAAGCACTTATATGAAATTTCAAAATGTTACGGCTTCATTTTCGGGGGGCTGCCATACAACTTCTTTGCACCAATATGAATTTCTTCAAAACTAATTATACTATGAGGATGAAAATTACACACTGTTAGTTATATAATGAATCAAGCACTTACATAAATTTTCAAAATGTTACGGCCCCATTTTCGGGGTGCTGCCATACAAAGTTTTCAGTTCAATAACTGTGAATCTAATAAAGCTAGGAGGTTAAAATTAAAATTGGGCAGGTAAAGTAATAGGACAAGTTACTTGGCAAAGTTGGATATCACTCGGACCAACTTTTAGGGTGGGGCATTTTTTTTTTTTTTTTTGTTTTTTTTTAAGCAAAAATTATGGGATAATGAGTTAATATTTTTTTTTTTGTTTTTTTTTTTTAATCAAAAATTATAGGATAATGAGTTAAATTTTTTTAAGCTATTTTACTTTTTTATATTTTTTGTAATATATTCTAGCATTATAGAAATAAATAACGGTTTATTTTTCATATTATAGCACGGGTATCTAAAAGTTGACAAGGGCAACTATAATCTTCCTCGTTTTATTCTAAGACTTCACTTCTTCCTATTTTTTTAAATATTTTATCAAGTTTTTATTTTTTTTTTTTTTTTTATTTTTAATTTGTCTCTTGATACTGACTTGAAAAAAATAAATATATTTATATAAATTTTTTATCTTCGTCCTTTATATTGTGTACATCCTTCTTGACAATACACTAAAGACAATAACAACGGCAATCTTCAAGATAATATAATACATATATTTATATGTATATATGTATCCCTATATCTGTGCTAACAAAATGCTTATACTTGTTATAGTTATTATTCACTAACTGTACTCTTTGACTCAACTATTCATAGCTTGTGATACTATTATAATTATCCAATTTTTACAACATTGTATTAAAAAGTATTATTGTGGAGTATATTCAGATATCCAGGAGTAGGTACTACTGTGAATATGGACCGTGTGAATGGTTGAAGAATACAAGTGGAAGAGAAGTAAGCTTTCTTTTTTATATTTGCAGGATAAAATGTGTTTTTTTTATTATTATTTTTTTATTTTCTTTATTTATTTATTTGTCTAAGTTTTATTTTTTTAACATTATTTTTTTATATTTTTTTTTTCTTAATACTATGGTTATTTTTTATTTTTTACTTTTTTTTTTTTGTTATTCTTTACCTATTTTCGTATTTCTATTTTTCCTTATTATTTTGAAATTGTTTTATTATTGTTATTTGTATTCTGTTTTGGTGTTGTAATTATATTCTAAGCGTAATTCTAAATTTATTATTACGTTCGTGACGGAGTACAAGATGGATGTAGAGTCATAAAAGTGGTGTATAAAATCATATTTAACATATGCATATGCGTATATACTTGTATAATATAGTTGGTTATCGATATGAATGAACCCCTTAGGTAATGTGAACGTGCATCATCTGTGTAGGGGTTAGAACTGTTAAAACTATCTGACAACTGAGGAAACATCTTCTAATAGTTACCTAAGTAACATGTATATAAAATACAGCTTTTACAATTTTTAATAAAGCTACAATTTTTTTTTAAGTTTAAAGGTGTCCGACAACGGGTTGCCATGATACCACGAGATTAGGTGCCTGGCAATATAAGACGTGATTTCAAATAAGTATTACTCTTAAAAAAAATTAAAAAAATTTGCGCCTTATTGTTTGGTAAATTGGCCATCTTAAATCTTAAGTATTTTATGTGCCTTTACTGCCTGTTACTAGGTAAAGGCACGATAGTAGCCCATGGTTCCAACCTATGTTGAAGGTACACATTGAGAAACTTAAATCTTTTAAAATAACTAAGGTGTGGCACTTACGGGCTCCAAGACTATCAAATGTAATTTTCGTAGCCAAAATTTAAGATTGAGTTGATTTGGATGTCGATCTGTTTTCCGAACGTATGTCTATTCTTTCATACGTCTATCATGGTATTTAACTTAAAAAATTAAAACATTTCAGGCAAATTTTTGAAATTTTTAAAAATTAAATTGTGTCAAAATCAATTATTTTATTTTGTAATAATTCTAAGCTATTGTCGCGAAACGCTAAAAAATTTGAGTTATTCGCGTTCGGCCTTTTTGTGACCAAATAAGGGGATAAATATGTTTGATATTATTAAGTGTCTGAAGCTTGAATTTGATCATTAGATATAAGCATGTGAATAAAATTTGTTAGTCTAAAATGCAAAAGATTCGAATAACTATTTTGTATTAAGCAAAAATAAGTTAAGCTATATGTCAACAACTTCTGACAATTTTGGTAAGTTAAGTAAGACTCGTTCAAGGTGCTGCAAAAATATCAACTCATATCCTCAATCAACCTTCACATTTCTCTAAAGATTTTGTATAAGATGATCTCAGATTTTATTATAATTTGGTATTTCCTTAAACTGTATAGATTTTTATATACACATATATAATAAGTTCGTGCAAGTTATCCCACAGTTAACATGCAGTCTACTTTACTTTCCTTCTTATTTTACTGTTATTGTTACATTTCGAAAAAAATATTTTTCACGTAACACAACAAAATAAACAGTTATTTTAACTATGTGTTTATATCTATTTCACATACATATATACCTACTAACATTTTACTATTGTAAGTTTATGTTATTGTTGATGTCTTTCCTTTTTAAATAAATAATTGTTTGTATATATGTATATATGAATATTTATATATACGGATTTTTGTACCTATATCTCATATGTGATGACTAACTAAAAACTGTTATAGCTTTAGAATGTTGCATTGTCTGTTTTTTTTTTTTTTTTTTTTTTTAATAAGCTGCTTGAGTAAAGGTCGGTTTCACGGTACGCATTTGTATTAGTCGTTTTTTATCTATTTACCGTTACTCTATATAGAATTTATTGTATATGTGTAACTGTATGTAGAATATATTGTATATTCTATAATAAACTCATTTATGATTTCACATATAAATGAATAAATAAGAAATAGCTAGTATATTATCTGCATAACTGTAATAATATCATACATGAGATGTATCTGAAAACATACATGATGGTAAAATATATATATACAAACATATATTATAGAAAGTAATAAAGAATTTATATACTAACAAAAAACTAGTTGGCACTATAATAACGAATCATAAGGGATAGAAAAATATTAAATCAAAAAAAAAATATAAAAAAATATAAGATAATAATATATGAGTGGTAAATGCTTAGAAATAAAATAATAAAAAAAAAAAATAAATAACAGATGAATATAAAAAATAATAATAATTGTGCAGCTAAGTGTAAAAACATCAGAGATTAAAGATTTATTATATATCTAGAGAAAGTAGCACTTGGAAATTGAAAGAATAAAAATTTCAAAAGTATTTCATATTAAATTTTTTTTTTTTTTTTAGAAAAAAAGTGAAGAAGGCAAAAAATAAAAGAAAACTAACTGTAAAGTAAACCAACATAATATAAAGAATTTAAAATGAAAAATGAACATTGTTTATCAAAACAAAAGAAAACAACAATTGTTAAATTGTTGAATTTCCTTAAATAGAAAACTATAGTAGTTTTTCATTAGAACAAATATAGAAGTTTCTTATATATATTGTATATTTGTGTATTTCATTGTAATATATTCACCTTGTATAACAATAATGAATTTTATTAATAACATAATAAATAAATACTTAAGACTTTTTATTTTATTTTAATTCAAAATTATTATTATGAAAATCATTTTTATTTCACTGATTTTTACAATTTTTATGTAAACTCTGTAGATAATTAAAGAAAATAATAAATTATTATACTCTTCACAAAGAACTTTGTGCTTTTTTCACTTGATATTTGTCTATTTCCAAATATATTTGATCTTTTTTCAAATTAAATTGATCACAAAAGTTCAATCGAAATATGGTTTTTTTTACAAAATCAACGTAGTCTTCTTTTAAAATAAGCACAGCCAAAAACGTTGAAATACTACTCACATGTTCAATATATGGAAAACAATGAAAATGCACAGAATGAAAGTAACAACAAAGTTTCATCACTGCCTTTATGGAAAAGTTACTCAATTTTTAATTTCTGCGTTACTTTGACTAATATTTTGTTATGTTTTGTCGACCATTTACATTTAAGCTTGATTAGCTTGAAATTAGAGAACTTAGTATATAATTAGTTATTAGTTGGAAATTAGAGAAAATAGAATTATAAAAATTGAAAAAGTTAAATTAATTTATCATATAAAATAGTAAAATTAAAAAATCTAGTATAAAATTAAATTTTTACTATACTTTCCAGTTCATTGATTGAAAAATTAATTATTTTAAATTATTTCATTTGTTTACATTAAATGTCGCTTTAACGTTTTCAACGTTTTGCTTATGTACTTCAAAATTTTTATAGCAACATTTTTTGACATTTTATAACTTCGATGCAAAAGTTGAACTAATATGGTTTGAAAATCTAGTCCCAAATTCTATAATAGAAACTAACATAGGAGATAAAGTTTATCTTAGAAATAACACGAATATTGAGTTTTTTTTTTATGTTACTCAATTTGATGCTTTGTTAATTTTAGAAAAGAATTATTAAATTAAAATACTTTTAAATTTGTTTAGAAAAATTAATAAAAAAGCATTTAAAGAAAGAAAAAATTTTTAAAATCCTAAAAATAAGAAAGTCCTGGGAAAAAATCAAAATTAATAACATAAGTTTTAAAAGCAATTGTAAGAGCATTGTAAGATCGTTGTTTTATAAAAACAAGCTTAATGTCATCTTGGTACATTTTAAATTTTATTAACCTCTATAAAGTATTATTTAATAAATAATACCATGTATTCGAGTTAACATGCCAATTTTTTTCGGCTTCCCCAAAGCCTAAAGAAACTTCTCAATAATCTATTTTTTTTTATATAAGAAACCGCGCCAGTTTATTTAAACCGCGCCACTTAACTTAGTAAAGCGTTTTACATATTAAGTTTGTTTTAAATGATTAAAGAGTTTTTTCGATTAAAAATATTAATATTGTTTCAAATTCCGTAAGGTATTATTTAATAAATACCATGTAGTCGAGGTAATATGCTACTTCATTTCTGCTTCTCCAAAGTCTATAAAAAATTCCTAATAATATATTTTTTTTATATAAGAAAATGCGCCAGTTAATTTAAACCGCGCCAATTAATTTAGTAAAACATTTTACTTATTAAGTTTATTTTAAATTATTAAAGTTTTTTTCCAATTAAGCTAGATTAACAAAATACATACCCTATATTTTTTCCGACAATGTTGCCGTATACAATTTAAGAAAAGAGACGGACAGTACAAAATTTATAAAAAGTAGAACTTTGAAAAACTTGCGAGAAAAAAATTATAACAAAAATTACTTACCTTCAAAAATTTTCAATAGAAATTGTTTATAGACAAAAAAGGTTAATTTAAAATGACCTTTTAATTAGTATTTCATCTTTCCACTTATATGAATATTAGTGTAGGTTAATTTCCAGATGTATGAATATTAGTGGAGGTTAATTTATGAAGGTTAGAATTTAGATATGAAGGTTAGAATTTTTGAATTTTTAATATGAAAGTATTATTAATTAATGGCTAATTTTAAATTCAAGGACTCTAAGTACTAAAAGTCTATGACGCAATTAAAATATAAACAATAGCATAGGTTTTGATTTGTAAATTCTTTATGATAATTTTAATTACTTATACCATTTTTGTGTAAATTTTCTTCTATTTTTTTGATAGATTTAGACCTTGATTTTTAAAAAATTTATTAATATTAAAATTTTAATTTTTTTTAAGATCAGGTCATTTAATTCAGTTAATGAAAAATACTTTTATACTTTTATTTAATTAGATTAATATTTTAGGAAAATAAACTGTACAGTCTGTTGCATAATAATGTATACTTAAATTATTTAAGTTGACGTTTCATAAAATTTTAACATTAATGTAACAATTGAATTTTACCATCAATATTTTAACTTTGTTATACTTTGTAATCAAATTTTCTAATAGATACTTGAAATTTTGAATATAACTCCGAAACTGAATTACAGTGCAATATTTAAAGTGCAATGTATCTGCTTCATATAATACAGCGCTATTTATTTATATTAATATTAAATATCATAAACCCTTATATATTTTTCGATAGTATAATTTAAAATTTAGCAATCCTTTGAACTTCTGTTACTTTTGCTTTTCTGAATGGAAGTACTTATTTTCTACTGAAATTACTAGAAATGTTGGGAAAAAATTTCATCTATTTTTCACTAATAAATATTTAAAATTCGTCTACTTCTTTTCAGAACTTTTTTATAATTTTGTCAGTACTGAATAGAACTAGTTCTTTTTAGTGCGTTTTCAGTGGTGAATGGAGTAATTTTTTTCAGTGCGGTTTCAGTACCTTTTCAGTTGTAAATGAAAGTTGTCTCCGATTTATTTCAATTTTGTCTCTAAAAACAGTGTTACCATTTTTTTTTTAAATGCTAAGTGTTCAATTGTTAGGTTAATAAGCCTGTCTTTACAATCGGTACACGATGAAACAGGGGGTCATATTATATTCGTGTTATTAAAATTTCATATACAATTTACAATACCATTTATTTTTTTTTTGTTTTTTTACAATTATTACAATATAATAATAATAAATATATAAATTTTGTATTTGAGTTATATGGTATTCTATATCTGTGAGTTATGTTATTCAATTAAATTATTTGTTCATATTGTTATATTAATATATTTGTTTTGTAAAAACTCTAAACACTGTGCCGCCCGGTCGTTTAGATACCTACTTAGTATTTAGCATTCCAAATTAATTATTTAATGCATAAATTTATTAATGATATTAATAAGTTCCGCGATTTAAGTTTTAACTTCAATTAAATTTAATTACTATTTGTGGAATAATAAGTAACACTCCATTAGATATAAATAAAGACTAACATAGATAGTACCTACATTATATTGTTGTTTCATTAATTATACGGAGCTTGCAGTACTGAATCACTACTGAATAATCAGGAAAAGAAAAAAATTATCTTAAGAAAGAAAAAATTCATTTGTATGTGGTTGTAAATGCTGAACTCTGCTTGTCAAACGAAATACTATACGTCTATAGGTATATTATTTGATGGTAAGGGAAAGTTGCAATGAAAAACTTTTAACTACCTATTTTTTCTTTGGAAAAAACGCAGTATCCCGATTGCTAAACTAAATAACTACCCACTACATCATCGAGACCTCTTGTCTTTTGAAAACATTCTGTTTAAAATATAAATTTTTTGCATGCTTTTAGGATGCATTTTTTAAACTGAAGATATAATACTAATATAACCCATAAGTGATGCGGAATAAAATAACCCTCTATAGTATTTTACCTTTGAAAATGAAGCACCATCTCGATTAGTAAACCATATATCTATATATGGATATCCTGTCTTTTGAAAACATTTTGTTTAAAATATACTATTTTGCATAATTTTAGGATGAATTTTTTAAAAATGAAGATGTAATACTAATATAATCCATAAGTTATGTATTTTGCAATGACTTTAAGTTTTACTTAATTAATTTCTAATTTAATTACATTTTATTTGAAAACTGTAAGTTTCATTTCCTCGCAATTTTCTATTTTCTTTTAAACGAAAGTAATTAATACGGTTTTTCTTGAATTTTTTTCTAGATTTCAAAAGTTATCAAACTATTGAAAATAGTAAATCTTTATTTTATAAATTGTTTTTTAATTGGGGAAATAAAAGTAGGGTAAGATAGGGTAAAGTACAAAAAAAAAGTTCTCTCTTATCAATTCAAAAATAAATTATCTAATATTCATTTATTCATAATAAGTAAGTGTGTAAGTTATTAACTCTTAATAATATTAATATCAAAAAATAAATTATATCTTAAGAATAATAAATTAACTATAGGTATGTATTGAAATAATTTTCTAATTTCTATTCTTATCATTCCCCTTCTTTTTTATTAATCTAAATACCTGGCAACTTTTGAAGATTACTTAATATTATTTAGATTAAAAGAAAGTGTATCTCGCTACAATAATTATAAGTTTATAGAAGGAAAATTATATAATAAAAACATTTAGCTTCATCCCCTATTTTTTTTTTGTCTTTAATTATCTGTAGTTATATAATTTTATTATTTATATTAATAGAATTCATATTTTATTAAATTATACATTTCTAATTTTTTATAATTAAGAAGTGTTTCATCATAATTTTTTTGAATATAAAGTTCTAGATTTTTTTATAAATAGAAGAAAGAAAAAAAAAAAAATATTATAAGATAAATAAGTTCGTTGATGTATTATTGATTAAATTAATCTAATAAATTTTATTAAGCTCTAATTCCATATTTTTTTTTTTTTTATATTTATTATTATTTATTATATTTAATAAATTGTTTTTTTTTTTTTGTTATTCTTTAGTTTTATAATAAAAAATCAAAAAAAAAAAAAAATTAAGGATTCTTTTGATCCTTATATAATCAACAGATATTGAATAATCCTCGCTATCCTATACCTAAGTATATATATATATAATATATATAATAAATTGCTAGTCAACCTGACTCCTAATCATTATATTATAACAGATACATTTGTTTTTGTCTTTCAATTTTCATCTTCAAATTCTTTTTCTTAAATATTTTGTTTGCCTTTTAATCAGTCCAAGGTTTTGATAAAGTTTTTTTCTATTTTCTTATATAGTTATATATTCCTGTTCCATTAGGCTGAGTGAAAAGTTTCCCCAAAAAAAGGTTTCCAAAAAAAAAAGTGCCGAACATTTTTAAAACACTTTGGGGAATTTGAGAAAATTTGGGGAATTTGGGAAAATTTGGGGAATTTTTGGAATTTTTATAAAATGAAAAAAGTCCCCCATACTATTTTTATAAGGTTTAAGAAAGCTAGGTTCATTTGATTGAGAAGTAATTTCTTATTTTTCTAAGGTAAGATTGGCTTTCATTGAAAAATGTTCCGATTTGGTAAACAAATTTACAACTCTAAGTAACTTCTTTATATAATTATATAATTTATATAGTTGGTGGTTCGTATGTGTATGCGACTTAATTAAATTTAAGAAGAATATTAACATCCCAACTTTCCTCCCAAATTTTCCCTATCCCCCATAATCCGAAAACCCCAAACATCCCCATAATCCCAAAATTCAACCATATCCTCATTCCGATAACCAAGCTGTACATTTGTATCACAGGTTCATTCCTTAAGTTTGGTTCAAAATGGGTGTAGTTTTGGTGTGTGTTAAAGTCTCACACTACTTAAAGAAACACTACTCAAAGAAAGAGCGTTCTATTCCCTTGTAAAAAAATAAAATTATTAAATTAGCATATAATGGGGGCTGTTTATATTATTAAATAGTTTATTATAATGGGGGCTGTACACTTCGCTATTGCTGACTCTGTCTACGGATCGATATTTTTATAGCAACCGTATTCCAGAGGCTTCACGATTTAATTTGAACTACTTTAGTAATATTAGAATGGCTTTAGAGTGGAATCCCCAGGAAAAAAAAACAAGAGGTCGTCCCAAAATCACGTGGAGACGATCAGTATTGCTGGTACTAGGTAAATGCAATCTCACTTGGAACGATGTAAAGACAACAGCAACAAATCGAGTGAGATGGAGACGCCAAGTGGAAGACCTATGTTTCCAAGAGAAGTTTTAAAGGAAAAAAAAAACCAAAAAATAAACAACTTTAGCAATTGTTCGCTTAGCGTGACTCATAAATAATTACTTCTTAAACACTAACCAATTTAGACCTGAAGCAGTTTGATATTGAATCTTTGTTGATATTGTGTAGTTAGTATGCATGTAGTATGACGTATATATGACTGTTCAAGCTCTCCCTGAACAAATTATTGGAACTCTGATTTCGTATCCAACTTTGGAATACCTACCTTCTCTTCATATGCATTTGTCTTGGGGGGGCTTTCATAAAAATTTTATATTAAATAAATCCTTAAAATTGTAGACTTTTTTCGTACAGCCCGTTCCATTATTAAGTAAAGAAAATTTTTTTTTTTTTTTTTTTTTTTTTATTTTGTCTTTGAAGTATTAACAAGTTCCAGATTTTATGATTATGATTAAAAAGGAAAAGTAGTATAATGGAATGAAAAACTGGGAAAATGGGAAAATATTCATTCCTATTTAATGTTATATAACAAATTAATCTAAGAAAAACTTAAAAGAATTTTATAAGGGGAAATAGTTTAATATTCTTATAGTTATGTATAAATATATATATATATATATGTATGTTTAAATTGTACAGTATTGGTCATAATAATTAAGCAATTATAAAAGGAAAGGTTATTTATTTTGGAACAATGAATAAATTTTGTAAATTATCTAATAGAAGAAAATCTTAGATAAAATACTTAAGATATAAGAATCTTTGATATAATTTTTCCGGAGATATTCAAAAAATTATCTACTTACTTTTAATTATTAAAGTGCTATTTAATATGCTTCATTGAGTTCTATCGAGGAACCAGGGTGCTAAGAGCCATTTTTTGTTATTTTCAAGTATTTCAAGATAGAGTAGTTTAAGTATTCATATTTTCAAAAGGTAATTTAAGATTTTCTTATAGTTCCAGAATAATACTGAGTAAAATGGTATCTAATTACAGTTGTAAGCACCATTACCTGATACTCATTACTTTGTCAAGTACCGGTATTACTTAGGTTTCGATACTTACAAAATTTAAGAATAAGTGAAAGAATCAAGTAAAAATACTTATAATTTCGTAAAAGTAATTAAATTTTAAGTTTAATTAGTTTTGTAATTACTTTTGTAACTATTTGCGGATACTTAAATAATACTTGATGCTTAAGTATTTTTGAGTATTTAATTAACAAGAATTCAATAATTTTTCAAGTATTCAATTGTATTTTGCAAGTATTTTCATTCGTTAAGTTTAGTACTACTGGAATTAAAAATCATACAAATTTTAATTCAAAATAAAAATTTATATAAAGTAATTAAAATGTAAAATTAAGGCATGCTTCAGAAATTCAACATTAAGTTATGCATGAAAAGGAAGCCATGCTCCATCTTTTTATTACATTGTATGGAGGCAAAAGAGGGACTGCTTATATATAAATATAAACTTCTAAATTTTCAAATCCAATATGCTCTTTCATTTTTCATAATATTTATCTTTATTTATTTAAAATGCCTCATTTTCTTGGAGCTGCCATCGATCCGATATGATATAAAAAACCTAGTCCCAGATTCCAACTTCCCGATTCTAACCAACTCCCAGATTCTGTAATGGAAAACAAGAGCGAAGAAAATTTTCCTTCTTGTGGCGTATCTTATAAGTCGAACTTCTTAAACTTTTATTTCAATATTTAGGTTCTCTAAAACATTTGTAACAAAATACAGGGGCATTTCAAAAGAAATAAATACTAATTTTATTTAAAAAATGTGACCTTATTGAATTTGATAATCTAACATTTGTTTTAAGGACATATGTTTAATAAAAAAAAGACATATTTTACAAGTCCTTTATTTCAAGCTGTAATATTTTATTTAGTCATTGGCTTTAATTGAAAAAAATTAATGTAAACGGAACTTTTAATTAAAACCTTTTATCAAACAACAAATCACAAATTCATGGGACCTATGATAATGTTTTTAACTTATCAATGTACTAAAAATTTTGTAGAAGAAATAATCGACATAATTTGAGTTTTTTTAAAGCTTTCATTGCATTCATATTAAATATTTTGTAAATACTCGTACATCAGGGGTCCGGAACGAAATGATATTGGAGCAAAATTCAATCGTTCTTTAATATTTAATTTTTTTTTTTTTTAATTTTGTTCCGAACTATTCCCATTTAAATTTGAAATAAATTTCCGGTCCTTGTATTTCGGCAACCAGAATTCGAACAGACTTGATTAAAAAAGGTCTCTATTCACCGGCAGACAATTAAAAAGTGGAAACAAATTAGAACAATCCCAAAAAATATCACTATTAGGTATATTTGTTGGGTCGAACTTTTCCAATTATTTTTTCCCGAGCTTAGCTTCTATTAAGAACATGGTGATTATCTATTTTCAAATTATGTCGGTTAGGCTCTTCGTCGGTCGAGAAACGGAGACTTTTAATTTTTTGGGTTTTGGAAAATTGTAAAAGCATATGGAACTTAATTACACCGGAGCTTTTTTTGAAGTTTTTGGTTTCTATGAATAAAATTCCAAAAAGAACGTTATATATATAAATTAAATTCTGATAAAGTTCCGAAACGTTATTTTAAATCGGAAAAGAATTTTTTTTAGTTCTAAAATAAACATCTTTCCGGAACATTCCATTTTGGTTTCGTTTCGTTCCGGATTTCTGAAATATACAGAGTGTTTCCTAATTAGGTTCACTGCTATATACCACTGCATAGGTACTTCTGAGTAGGCATATTTTTTGTATGGGCCTAAGCTAGGCATCTTCTAGTTTCCAAGATATGGAAGCTTAAATGAAATTTAAATATTTCTTTTAGTTTTCATAGTTGTACTCATAACTCTAATTTTAGACTACTTATGAATATTTGTTAAAATGTATTGGAAAGCTTAAGATGTCCTCGTGTTCTATAGTTTTTATTATTTACTCATAAGTATGCATGTGGAGTATAGCAGTGCACTTAATTAAGAAACATCCTGTACATAAAATATTTTTTTGAACTATCTTTTATCTTTTTATTCTTTAAGAATCAATGTATTTAATATCCATAACTGTATAACAAATTAGCACTTAATAACAATTCCATATTCAAATTCAAAGTGTTAATTTGCTTCTGAATTTTTTTTTTTGCAAAAATACGTGACAAGTCATCAAAATATCCAATATTTAAAATAAAAGATTTTATCCATCTTTTTTCAATTCAGATTCGAATTTCTATGACCTGAAACAGTGGTTCGGGCGAATGAAAAAATTCAAATGAACTTATAGAATACGATAAAACTAAATCACATTAAATTGGGTTAAGGAGAACGAGAAAGAAGAACAATATACTCTTAATATAATAGAAAACCAATTCAAAGAATCGAAACAATATTTAAAAAAAAAAAAATTAAAATAAAATTAAAATAAAAGTTTTTAACACGTTTTTTAAATAAAAATAAAAGAGGAAATTATTTAAAATGAAATAAAGTATGGCTGAAACATAATAAAACTGTGATATATGTAAAATATTGAATCGATTGAGAACTATATGGAATCGATTTAATTCTTAACACTTTTAAAGGTTTTGTGTTATTACAATTTATTTAAGATAAAAGTTTTACAAGAGTGCATTTAGCTTCGAGTTATTTTAAAAAAATTTTAATATAATTTTTTTTTTTAAATAAATATTGATACTTTGATTTTAATTGTAAAGATTTTATTTCATTGCATTTTATTGTACCTATAAATATTTTTATAGTAGCACTATATGAAAATTATTTTTATTATTTATTTATGAGATATCATGATACATGAATTGACCAAATAGCTGTAACCCTTCTTTCCAATATGAAATGTTGGGCGTTATTATAATCTGACTAGGGTTTGAACACAAGACACTCGCCGCTTAGGAAGACCGACATCAAATATTATTTTAAAATATAAAATTTTTTAATATTACATTTTGTATTTATCAGAGCTTATTTTTAAGTATTTTTGTACAAGTACTAGTACTTATACTGGAAATAAGAGACACTAAATAATTTTAAAATACTAATACTGTGTAAATAAAAGTATAAACCAGTAATAATCAGTACACTCAATATCAACAATTACTTACTAGTATTAACAAGTACTTACCAGTATTTACCAGTACTTACAAATACCAACCAGTAGTCACCAGTATTAGACATTATTTACCAGTATTACATCGTAAAACCCAATAATTAAGAGAAGTAATCATTGAGTACTCATTAAGTACTTATTGAGAAACCATTAATTTTTCAATATTTTCCATATTACCAGCGGTTACTAGGGGTGAGTACCATTACCAGTATTTATACTGATATTTATATTTGTTTCAGTACCAGTATTAAGTATTTGAATTTTATTCAGTATTTTTTCTAGTATCGATAAGTACTTGAAAATAACTAACTCTTGTATTCATATAAAAAATTTTGCAGTTAAATTGCATAATTTCTACATAATTATTATTAAGTTTCAAAATCTTGAATATTATGAAAAATTAATATTTTCCAATTAAACTATACAGTTTTTATAAATAGATACATATTACACGGTAGTGACATCAATGCCGAAACCTTACCATTAATTCCAATGCTTTCAATTTATTTGAAAATTGAAATAGGAGCAAATACTGAGCATATTGAAACATTTGATCCATATAATTAGAGGAATGTGCTTAATACTTAACTTATATACAAAGTGATTGAAGTTTTGGCGTTTTTGTCTATTTCAATAAAGTAATTGATGCTATATAAAGAATTGATATATAGTAATTAATTGATATAAAGGTCGCCACTATAATAAAGCAATATAATTATGGATAATTATGTATAAGTTTTTGGGAAAAAATTCAACAGTTTCGACTATTGAATAGCAACTAGTTGAGTGTTTCCTTAGTTAGGTTGATTGTTTCCAAGATCAGTACGTAGCACTCACAATAATATTAACCCATATTTAAAATAAACGGAAATTTATTAATATTAATCTGGTATAGTTCCATAAACATTTATTATACATAAATTTATTAATATAAAATATAACATTTTCATATACCTACATATATGTAAAAGATATATTCAATGTAAAATTATTAAACTTTAAAAACCTCATAATTTATTCATTCACTTATTTGAAAAAATATTTTCATATCAATGAATTCAAAAGAAATTTGTTTTTTTTTTTATAATTTTATAAAAATATCAGAAAGAAACAGTTACTCTTGCGAACTTTAAGGTACTCGTACCAAATAATGAAAAAAATGCAATATGCAATGCAATTGCATTGCTGGAAAATGCAATATACTATAACTTTGTCCTTAATATGATATTCTGAACTTTTCTGAACTTTCTGAACTACTTTAACTAAATTAACATGAACGCACTCAGTAATTGTAATATTGAGCTACTTTAATTGTAATCATTTTAACTGTGCAAGTACACGATGCTTTAATTGCCAAATTTTAATTTTGATAATTTGCATCTTGCCAATAAAACAATACATGAAGCGAGTTCACAAATTATTTATATGGCATGTGCCCAAAATATAGTTCTAATAATTTTAACTATCAGTTTAACTTCATATCCCTGTAAATAATATAAGTTTGTAGGGATGAAAAGCTTACAGGGATAAATAGTTAATAAATAGTTTACAGGAAAGGATATAAGTTTACATGGATAAGTATAAGTTTAAAGGGACAGATTAGGAAACCTAGAAATCAATTGAATGACTATATTGTGGGTGTGAATGAAAATATATAATCAACAGTTGAAACAGTTATTAAGTCTTATACTTTTAACAGACGGTTATACTTGGTTCGTAAAGCTAAATCAATCCATAACCTTAAAATATTTCTATAATATCATGCGTTACTAATGGAAAAACAATTTAAATATGCTTCGTTGATATTGTTCGTATGAATAGGTTTGGCTCTTTGCATATATTTTATATATTATGACATGTAAGTTATACATAAATACAAAACTTTATACATACTCCAACTTACATACATACAATATACCTTAGATGTATAATGTATTGCACTTTTATAAACTGAATATTTAGTTATTTAGGTCGGCAATAGCAAAAAAAAATAAGAATATTAAACTTAATATTTAAAATTCTAATGAATTCTTGGAGCAAAAATGTCCTTCAATCAAAAACTTATACTCTATATATACAAAAATTATAAATAAAGATCTGACACACTTTTGAATCAGTGCTTAGATTTAATAAAAATTATACCATATAAAAAAGAAAATGCGGTCTCGTATTAGATTTATTTATTTTGAAATTCTTTAAATTCTTCAAATTTTTAATTAAAGCTTTAAAAAGTTTTTGAATTTGGAAAAAGTTTTGGTTTAAAAAACTGTTTAAAATTTTTAATTAACTTAAAATTTCACAGGTATCAAAATTTAAATAAAAGAATTGGTTTTATTCACTTTTTAATCAAATAATGGTTTTGATTTGTATAATAGTTAAATAGAATTTGCACACTTTAAGTTCACAAGTTTTTCATGATTAAAATGACACTTTAGAAACCGTATTCCAGAAATTGTCATAATGAAATCAGAACTCAACACAGTCACAAATTAGCAATTGCAACTTTTTTTTATGACTTTTAGTTTTTTAAAAAAATTTAATTATAATTTGACATTTATAAAATAGTCACAAATTAGTCATAAGCCTGTGTTTAACTATTTTACTAATATTCACAAATCAAAAATGAGAGAGATGAGATCAATTTTTGGATATTATAGTGACAGAAAATCATCTCACATTAATAGAAAACTTTAGAATACAAAATTATGATTGTCGACTTTCAAACGAGTAATAACAGAAATAAATTAAATAAAATATTAGATAATTTCAGTAAAGTGAATAAAAAATCGTGAATGTTTCTACAATGAGAATATTAAGTAAATGGTGGGTGGCTGGATGGCACAGTGGTTAGAGTGCCGACCTTTGATACGAAAGATCCGAATCCCCGGGTTCGAATCCCAGTGAAAGTGGAAACACTTTTCTAGTTTTCGGATCGATTGAGCTATTAAGGTTTTCGTCTATTAATTTCGATTTTTTCACCAATGAATTTTTACCAGAAGCAATGAAACCAGAGGAGGATTATTAATTCCAAAAAAAAATGGAGATATTTTTACGCTACATGAGTTAATCGGATTTTCAGAGTGGTGAAGCAGAAGATTTTAGAATTCATTGTACTACAGTGTGAAAAACCATTCACTACGTTCTTAATGAAATATACTAGAGAGCAAATAAAAAGATTAAATTCCCGTTAAACTCCAATTAAACTCAACGAAGCAAAAGAAAATTATCAAGAATGTTTTAAAATTCCAACTGTGATAAATGCGTTAGATTGCACGTATATTAAAATAAAAAAACATGGGAGATACTGGTGAATAGTAAATGCAAAAGGCTATGCTGGTATAAATTTATAAGTTACTTGTGATAAGGAAGAGAATATTACAATTATAGATGCAAAGTGGCCTGAAACTGCCCATGATAATAGCAGAGGGGAAGCAGAGTAAATGAAATATTATCATATTATAATGAATGTTTTTGTTTATTTGGTGATAGGGGATATGGTATTTCTCCATGGTTCATGACTCCACTTAAACCTGCAGTGAACAATTCGGAAAGCAAATGATCTCATCCTCTAATAATCCAACAATCCTAAATATATAGTAAAACCAAATTCCCTAAATCTTTGTACATCCTCATCTTCAAATCAAATCATATACATTCGTATCAATGGTACTACCCTAAATTTTGCATCAGCTTTTGTAGCTTTGAACACTCACACTCAATAATATCAGTGTTTCTAAACTTTATTTAATATAAAGTGATTATTTAAAAAAGGCTCCTGCAATATATGTCTCGAATTTTGAATACTAGAAAAAACGAGGAAGAGTGTAGTAGAGAAGACTGTGTCAACTCTGGGATACCCGTATGACCGTTTTATAAACATCTTATATTATATTATATAAATATATCGTTATATTATATATATCCTTATTATTATAAATATTAATTACTTTTGGCAAAATTTCAAACATACCAGCTTTATTAGGTGAAATATAATGCTCATATAAAAGAAGGATTTGTATGGCAGCTACTCGAACCCTCTGCAGTAGACCAACCAAATCTTGCAGTAACTTTGGCCATTATACTAAACTATTTTTGGCAAAATTTCAGACACGCAGCTTCCATAGGTATAAAGTAATGCTCATATAAAATAAGAAGTTGTATGGCAGCTACTCGACCCCTTTGCAGTAGACCAACCAAATTTTGCAGTAACTTTGGCCATTACACTAAACTACTTTTACCAAAATTTCAGACACGTAGCTGTAATAGGTACAGAGAAATACTCACATAAAAAAAGAAGTTGTATGGCAGCCACCCGAACCCATGGACCAAAATGGCTGGATTTAAATAGCGATGACGGCTATTGCAAAAAAACGAATTTGCGAAAATTTCAAGATCCTAGCTCCTTTAGTTTTTGAGTTATCGTGCGGACGGACAGACGGACGGACGGACATACATAGCTAAATCGATTTTTTTTTCGATTCTGAACCGATCCATACACTTGAGTCTATATCTACCCCCCCTCTTTCTCTGCGTCACAAACGTAATGGCAAATTTATTATACCCTTTGACTATATAGTCATACGGGTATAAATATTAGAGGCTGTAAGGAGAACTTTTTTATACCCGTATGACTATATAGGCAAAGGGTATAATAAATTTGCTATTACGTTTGTAACGCAGAGAAGGAGGGGGCGTAGATATAGACTCAAGTGTATGGATCGGATCAGAATCGAAAAATAAATTGATTTAGCTATGTATGTCCGTCCGTCCGTCCGTCCGTCTGTCCGTCCGTCCGTCCGTCCGTCCGCACGATAACTCAAAAACTAAAGGAGCTAGGATCTTGAAATTTTCGCATATCCGTTGTTTTACAATAGCCGTCATCGCTATTTAAATCCAGCCATTTTGGTCTATGGGTTCGGGTAGCTGCCATACAACTTCTTTTTATACCCGTATGACTATATAGGCAAAGGGTATAATAAATTTGCCATTACGTTTGTAACGCAGAGAAGGAGGGGGGTTAGATATAGACTCAAGTGTATGGATCGGATCAGAATCGAAAAATAAATTGATTTAGCTATGTATGTCCGTCCGTCCGTCCGTCCGTCCGTCTGTCCGTCCGTCCGTCCGTCCGTCCGTCCGCACGATAACTCAAAAACTAAAGGAGCTAGGATCTTGAAATTTTCGCAAATCCGTTTTTTTGCAATAGCCGTCATCGCTATTTAAATCCAGCCATTTTGGTCTATAGGTTCGGGTAGCTGCCATACAACTTCTTTTTTTATATGAGAATTATTCTGTACCTATTACAGCTGCGTGTCTGAAATTTTGCCAAAAGTAGTTTTGTTTTATGGCCAAAGTTTTTGCAAAATTTGGTTGGTCTACTGCAGTGGGTTCGAGTAGCTGCCATACAACTTCTTATTTTATATGAGCATTACTCTATACCTATTGAAGCTGGGTGTCTGAAATTTTGCTAAAAATAGTTTTGTATAATGGCCAAAGTTTCTGCAAAATTTGGTTGGTCTACTGCAGTGGGTTCGAGTAGCTGCCATACAACTTCTTATTTTATATGAACATTACTCTCCACCTAATGAAGCTGGGTGTCTGAAATTTTGCCAAAAATAGTGTAGTGTAATGGCCAAAGTTACAGCAAATTTTGATTGGTCTATTGCAGAGGGTTCGAGTAGCTGCCATACAACACCTTCTTTTATATGAGTATTCCATTAAACTTAAAAAAGCTGTATGTTTGAAATTTTGCCAAAAGTAATTAGCCGGATGATATAATGTATATGTTACGGTCATACGGGTATCCCAGAGTTGACACAGTCTACTCTACTACACTCTTCCTCGTTTTATATGAGAATTACTCTGTACCTATTATAGCTGCGTGTCTGAAATTTTGCCAAAAGTAGTTTAGTTTTATGGCCAAAGTTTTTGCAAAATTTGGTTGGTCTACTGCAGTGGGTTCGAGTAGCTGCCATACAACTTCTTATTTTATATGAGCATTACTCTATACCTATTAAAGCTGGGTGTCTGAAATTTTGCTAAAAATAGTTTTGTATAATGGCCAAAGTTTCTGCAAAATTTGGTTGGTCTGCTGCAGTGGGTTCGAGTAGCTGCCACACAACTTCTTATTTTATATGAGCATTACTCTCCACCTAATGAAGCTGGGTCTCTGAAATTTTGCCAAAAATAATTTAGTGTAATGGCCAAAGTTACAGCAAAAGTTGATTGGTCTATTGCAGAGGGTTCGAGTAGCTGCCATATAACTCCTTCTTTTATATGAGTATTCCACCAAACTTAATAAAGCTGTATGTTTGAAATTTTGCCAAAAGTAATTAACCGGATGATATAATGTATATTTTACGGTCATACGGGTATCCCAGAGTTGACACAGTCTACTCTACTACACTCTTCCTCGTTTTTAATAATTTTAAAATATTCACGATTTCCTATATAGCTACTGATACGGTCAGCTTTCTTTCGCTATATATATCTCCATAATCAAACTGTGCATTTCTTTTAAAGATTTAGTCCTGCAGTTTAATTTTAAAACAGGGTTGGTTAGGTTTACTTAAATTTCAATACTAGCCAAGGAAAACTAACTCCGGAAGACGTTGGATAGATGCAATGTGTAAAAAATGACATTGCATCTATAATCAAAACTTCTGAGTGTTGCATACTGTATTCTTAAACTGTCAATAAAAGCCATACAGTAAAACTAAACTTCTAGGTTCCCTTAACTATTGTCTTCTTAATTTAACACGTGTAAATAAGTTTTTAATATATTGTGCTATACATATGTATATTAAATCCTTTCTTTTAATCCTAATATGTATCTTTTATCACGTTTATAATATTTATTAAATCTTCTAGGTCATTACAGTCACGTTCTTTTATTTGGTTATTGTTGTTTTTTTGTTTTTTTTTTTTTTAACAGACCAATTAAAAACTAACATTAAAGCTATTGTTATGAGAAATACGTGTTTTCTTTGAAAAGGTTAATTGAAGGTCATGAGTGATTAATTGCACATAGTAAACACCTTTTAAATTAAATATAAAGTTACGCCTCTAATATTTTTTCACAGCAGCTTTTCTTGTTATTTTTTTTTTTTAACAATAAAATATTTGTTTTAAAAATAGAAACTATTAAAGATAAGACGGTATTATGTATATATATGTATATATATATATATTCTTAAATGTGATGTAGCTAAAATCAAAATTAAATTGTGCTGGTACCAACTTTATAGTAAAAAAAAAAAAGAAAAAAAAAAAATTTATTAAACGTTTTTTTTTTGTGTAGTTAGAAATTTTGAAAGTACGGGTAAATTCAGATTCTCTATTAAGAATTATTTCTTAATTTATTTCCTTATTTTATTGATGATCATAATCATTTAAAATTTAAGAGTAAAAAAAAACGGTTCGAGTAAGATCTCGAAACTCTCGAATCTCGAAAATCATAATCTCGTTTTTTTTAAATCTCAGAAATTACAAACTCGTTTTTTTAAAGACTCGAATTTAAAAATCTCGCTTTTTTAAAGCCCCGAAAATAAAAATCTTGATTTTGTTTATAAATTTCTATTTTCGAAATTCCTTGATTAATATGATGTGTTCTGATCGATTGGCTTCGAAATCTAGCGTTACAAAATGTTATGTCTTGCAACCTCACATATTAATTTTCAAGTTTTAAACACAATTCCAAAATTCTTCTTAATTGTGAAACACCTAAAACCTAAAATATATATTAATATTCTGAAAAGGGCGCGTATCTTTTGCTTACCTTCTGGATTCGTTACTAAAATCCCTCCTAATTCAGAATCTCGCAAATTATGTATTTGAAAAGGGCAAAAGTCTGATTTCATAGTAAACTCTACTGGGTTTTTTATATTATACACATGAATGTTGTGAAAAATAAGTCGAGATTTTGATTTTCCATATTTAAAAAAAAAACGAGATTTTAATTTTCGGGATATTGATATTTTAGATTTAAAAAACCAAGATATGGTACCGCCCCCCCAAAAAAAATACACATCATACTCAAATCTAATTTATCATATATTATATTTGTTGCCTTTGAGTTACTTATCAGGCAGAATCATATATTTTTTCTATTTTATTGCTCCAGTTAAAATATATTTTTATTTGTAATAAAATGTGTATGTATATGTTCATATATATGTGATAGGGATTCATGATTAATAAAATGCCTACGAGGGATATAAATTTTATATACCTATTTACTCCTCAAAAAAACAAAACTCCAGCACCTTAAAAAATCTCAATCTCCAATTTTACCAAAAAAAAAATTCCTTTAACTAAATTCCTGCCACCTAAATGTTTGTGTAAATGTTAGTATAAACTTAATATAAAAAAAAAAAACAAAAATCAAAATTCAAGGATTTATTTCATTGTCCTGAGAATCTTTTAACAAAAAAAAAGGAATGCGGCGTTTTTATCATTAACAAGCAAAAAATGAAAATCAAAAAAAGGCAAAAAATTCAGATTAGATTTTGAGATATTTTGCCCATCTGCATTTTATTTTTTATTAAATTGAGGGCGAAAAAGTAGGATGGACTTTGATAAAAATTTCTGCACAAATTGAGTTGACATATTCTCAGTATAAACTATTGTATATTAGAATGTAATCAGTACTTATAAAGAATTTTGGAAACCAAATAAGATTTGATATTATTTTCGAGAAGTGTAAAGTAATGATTTAAATGGTTTTTCAAAACTGAGTTAAGTACTACTTATTACTTGGTAATCATTACTTTAGAATTACTACTAAAAAAGTTTGTAATGATATTTTAATACTTGTGACAATTTAGTATTTTTGGGTATTTTATTATTTTAAAGTAATTAATTATGACAAATAATTACAAAAGTAATTGAGTATTAAAAATAATTATAAAAGTAATTGAAATCCAAATTTACTTATTAATAACTTTCTATAGGAATTATCGAATAAAACCGTAATTCTTTTTACTTGTAATTGAATTCTCAGAGTATCATTACAAATAATTTTTAACAGTAATTAGAAAGTAATGATTATCAAATAATAGTACTTGTAATTGTACTGGTACTTAAATTTTACAAGTAAGTGTTACATTCATTCTGTTTTATCAGTGAGAGATACTTAAATCAAAAAAGATTTTTCACAAATATTTAAAAAAAAATATATAAAATTATAAACATTTGGCTTACTGATCGAGGGGGTGCGGGTTCGATTCCCGTACGGGTCATGAATTGGATTTTTAATTAAAAAAAAAATTATTGAAAAATAATTTTTCTTTATAAATCCACATGGTGACCAAATATAATTTAAATATACAAATATATAAAAAGTATTGAAAGTGGGTGCACAAAGGGTCGCAAAGCCTACGTGTTAGGATGGCACATGTTATCTCCCACATTAAAACAACAATATTTAATATTGATTGTAGAATTTAATTATAAAACAAATTCATTAATTTACAATTGAACATAATTTCAAAATAATATTGCATAATCATGTAAAATTTTGATAGCATCATTTGGAATATCCAAACTTATAAAAGTTTTTTTAATAAATGTAAGTACAGATAATAAATGCTACACAATCTTCAGAGTAAACACACTATGTGTTCAAAGCTTTGCTTGTGACTTATCATTTGTTTAATATAAATTTTTAATAGATGTTTAAATACGAAAAACAAACATATGAAGTTGGCAAAATGCTATGTTGATTTTATGTTTATATGTATATGTATTTTCACTTTGACTTATAAATATTAAACCATGTATTTATAAATAATTTTTTTTTGTTGTTGAGGAAAAATTAACAAAACAAACCTTTAAAAATTCTACATGCGGAATCGAAAGTCGTAATGAATACTCCAATTTATCCGTCACTTTGGAGTTTAATATAATAATAATAATAAAGTATATTAATGACCAAATCCTAGGATGAATTTATTTTTACACTTTCATCATTACCATCTACGTCATAATCATATATATTAATCGGCTTGTTCGGTCATACTAAAACAATCGTTGGTGGCGGCTGAATTCCTTTATAATTATAAATAATGTATTTTATTAATTGGCTTATTTGGTCAGAAAATTCCCAGCCGCAACTTAAATACTTTTTTAAAAATAAAAATAATAGTTTGAATGTTATAATCGCTCGAATTTCCAGAGCTAAATGACACTATCATATATTAATCAGGTTATGCAGTCACAAAATTCTCAGTCGCGGCTAAATTCTTTGTTTATATATATAACTGATAATTTGATTGCGAAAACTGGCATGGCTCGAATTTTGAGAGCTTCATGAAAACGCGTAAGTCCGAAAAGTTCATGTGTGCGTATGTATGTGTG
>OY720441.1:27998872-28089883 GCA_963082915.1 Dolichopus griseipennis | reverse complement strand
AAGAGAAGCTTATACAATCCATCATGGATTTATTTCTACCTTTTACTATATGTACCTGACAAAATGATCACAACATATTAAAATACTTTGTAAAATGTTTTAAATGCAATTTGAGCACAAAATTATAACAATTGGACCAACTAAAGTCCATGGTGCAGCACACAAACACAGTAATAAATTTCAAGATAAAAGCAAACAAAAACAAAAATCAAAGCATTAAATTTGTGTGGCTGTTTTCACCATACTGCCATGTTTTTTTTTTTTTTTTTTTTTTTTTTAACAAATAGTTTGTATTTATGTATTTATTTATGAACTATATATACCTACAGATATTTATAGACTTGTTATATTCTAAATATCTATTTAAAAGGCTGAACAATTATTTTGTGCTTGATTTTAATGCATAACATAACATAAATGTATTACAAGAATTTTAGAGGTGGTGGCAATACATATATATGTCATATACAAAATACATTGTTGTGGTCAAACAAAAGTATACAAAAAAAAAATATATTAACAATAACAGGAAAATAACAAAAACAACAAAAAAAAACATAAAAACAAAAAAAAAGATATTATACAAAATTACATTAAAATAGTTTTGTGTTCTGTGTTGGCAATTAATAACCGAAACAAAAAAAAAAAAAAAAAAACAAACAGCAAAAAATGTAATTTAGTCAGTTTAATTATTAATTCTGTTATTTTTTTTTCGGGTAATTAATTAACTAACACAATGATACACAAATATACAGGATAAAAATTTACAAAAATAACCAAAATAACAGAAGAACTGAAAAAAAAATTAAAAACAATCCTGGGAATGTAAAGCTCTTAAATTATTAGATATTATATAATAAAAAATTTAGGATTTTAAGGACGCAAATAAACCAAAAATAAAAAAAAAAAAAACAAAAAATTCATATAACAAATTCTACATTTTGTATACATTTTGTATATATACAAAAAAAATAAAATCTAAAATTTATCTATAGATTTTTAATATCAATTATTCTATATATAATCAAATATAATACATACATATAATATTCTAAATAATATATAGTTGACTACAGTTGTATACAAAACAGCATCAAATCAAGTGCGAAATTTTGATAAAAATTTAAAATAATATTGAGGCACTTTGCTATTTTTATGCTGGAGACAATTTTCCCAAGACTATGAAGTGGAGCGGTTATCGGCGATGCGATATCTTATTAAAGTATACAATATAGTGACATACGTCTAATAAATGATTTAAGTGTTACGCTCACTTTACTTCGTTAGTACAAAGTCACTAATCGTCTTTAATAGATACGTAGGAAGGGCTAGGGATTATAAAACGAGATTGTGCTCCCTAATCGGGGATACGATATCTTAATAAAGTGTAAAATAGAACTATTCATCTTATAAGCGATTTTGTGTGTTACTTTAGCGCTCACTTAACTTAGCCATCAGTGAAAGGTCACTTACCGTCTTTTATAGATACCTAGTAGAGGCTAGTGACGACCTGTTTAAAAAAAAATAAAACAATTAATGCTTCCACTTAAAGTTTTCCAAAATAAAACGAAGAGTGGAACGGACTCTCACCCCTTCTGTTTTGATTTTGTAGGATGGGGAAATATGGTTTATAAAAATTCGTTTGAACTAAGTGCACGTCAAGAATATCGAACCATTAATCCATCCCATGTGTTACCTAAAGTTGGTAATTAGTATATGTTTAGGACTTAATTCATTTTAAAAAGAACATTATTATCTTTCTCTTTAATATCCCACCAAGTTTTTCCATTGATCCTACACTTGATCTTCTTTATCCCGATCCCAAATACCACTACCAGAACCAAATTGTATACATTTGTATCAAAGGTCCAATCCTAAAGTTTGTTTTGAAAAGGGGGTGTGGCTTCAGTGTGCTTAAATTCTTAAAGAGTTGCGTTTAATTTCAATAGGTGGCTTTAGATTGAGGAATCTCAATTGATATAACAGTAAATCCTCGTGTAATAAAATTTCTATAACTATGCGACAGTATGTATCAGGTTCTATACGATAGTAATAGGTATCTGGTATGTATTATATTTTATTTGCTCACTGTACATAAAAATATTAAACAAATTTAATATGGATGTGGGATCAAAAAAAATTAGAACAAAAAAAAAAAAAATAAAAAAAAATATCCTTAAAAAATAAAAATCTCATGATTTAATATTTAATGTTAATATGCGTGTTCGTGTGTAATCTTTATATTTCAGATATATTACATATGTATAATATAATATATACATATATATGATATAACATATATATATATATAGTAAATATCAATATAGCATATCTATAGGGGATATATTATTAAGGAAAGTAAAAATAAATGGAAAATGAAAAATGAAAAAAAAAACTCTAAAGAGTAAAATACATATTAAATAGGATTTGATTGTTTTAGAGTATCCTAGTCAAGGACATTTACATTGTATTTTATTAAATATTGATTAGAAATGTATATATATATATATATATATTTATATATATGGAAAGGGATTTAAAATATAAAATTAACATGCATATATTATATTCTCTGTATAATAACATATATTATAAACATATATATATATATATACAAATGTATATTCAATTTGAAAAGGATATTATTCCAAAAGGATACAGATTTATAAATTCGGCATGCATTAAAATAATTTTTTTTTTTTTTTTTGATTTTCTATTGTATTCTGTATAAAATTTTCAAAAATTTTCTGAGATTTATTTTGACATGTTAAATTTTAATAATGGAAATTGATCGGATTTATTTAGAGAATTGTATATATGGTGGATATTGGGAATTAGTTAACTGATTTTGTGATTTTATTTTGTTTTTTTTTTTTTTTCATTTCCTTTTTAATTGTTTTTTTTTTTTTTTTCAGAAACAGTTTTATTTAAATTTATAATTATAAAACGTTTTTGTATCTTTAATTTTTGGATGCTTTTCTAATTAAAAATCTAGAAAATATAAAATTAAATTATGAAAAATTTACCAAAACCTCTTATTTATGTACAAGTATATATTTATATATGTGTATAGTATATACATAGGAAGATATTGAGAAAAAAAAAAAATAAAATAATTTCTTAGAAATTTAATTAAAATACAATCAATTATTAAATTGGTTCAATGAATATTTGCAGCGTGGGTTTACTAAATCATTTTTAATTTAGTTAACATCGAATTGAATATTTATAAATATAGTTAACTAAATTAAATTATAATAATATATTTAATATAATCAATTTCTTTCAGATTTTTATTAAAAATTTAAATTAAATTCAATATTATTTCAATATTAAATTGGAAATATTTTTTTTTTATTAAAATTTTTGAATAAATTAAAGTTATAATGTGAAGAGTATGAGTATAATATTATATAACTCTCCTTTTTGTACACATTTTATTTGAAAGAAAAAAAGGTGAGTAGCTCCCAGCAGTTTTAACCCAAAATTATAACTGATAAAATATTTCCTGGAAATATATGTTTCCTACTTTTGTTATTGTTTAAAATTCACAACTATTCAAATTCCGTTTTAAATATTATAAAAGTTTAGTTGAAAATGAATATAGAAATATAAATATATAAATTATTTTGAATATATTACAATATATATATATAAATTATACATTAGTTTTTTTTTTACAGGAAATATTCGAAGAATAAAACTTAGGAAGAACGAAGATGAGTGGGAAGTTTATAGCGAACCAAAATAGTTTTCAAGTTTATGGTTCTATTTTGAATGGTTTCCGGGACAACTGCCTTCGTTAATTTCGACAAAATAATTTCGTTAACTTTTTAAAAAGTAATCACAGCTCCGCCCCTGTACAACATATAATACTCATTTAAGAGTCAGTAGCGAGTAATGTGCTTTCATAATATTATACCAACGTATATATTTTATATTCTTCTTGGAAATTTTAGAATATTTATAAATCTTTTCAAAGTGAAATTCAGAAAATATCAATTTTATTTTAGAATGTATCAATTGTAATTCAGATTAGTTAATTGTAATTCAGAAAGTATTAATTGTAATTTAGATTAGCCAATTTTAATTCGAAAAGTATCAATTGTAATTCAGAAAGAATGAACTTTAATTCAGATTAATCAATTTTAATTCAGAAAGCATCAACTCTAATGCAGATTAACCAATTTTAATTCAGAAAGCATCAACTGTAATTCAGATTAGTCAATTTTAATTCAGAAAATATCAATTCTAATTCAGATTAGTCAATTTTAATTCAGAAAGCATCAACTGTGATTCACACTAGCCAATTGTAATTGAGAAAGTATCAATTGTAATTCAGACTATGTAGTAAATTTTAATTTAGGAACTATCAATTGTAATTCAGAAAGTATCAATTGCAATTCAGAAAGTATGAATTGTATATCAGATAGTATGAATTAAAATCTCAACTGCATATCGTGCGAGTATTCAAATGCGCTGTATATATAAGAATCCAAAATTGAAGATTTAATAAATATTGTCGGTTATGCCAAATGTCATTCTTACTTTCTTAATTACAATTGATAGTTTCTGAATTAAAATTGACTAATCTGA
Organism: Dolichopus griseipennis; assembly: GCA_963082915.1. NCBI lineage: Eukaryota > Metazoa > Arthropoda > Insecta > Diptera > Dolichopodidae > Dolichopus > Dolichopus griseipennis. The sequence goes on along the minus strand of OY720441.1, from coordinate 28,085,287 downwards.
ATTATATTTGAAGCTTTCTGAATTAAAATTGGTTTATCTGAATTACAATTGATACTTTCTGAATAACACTTGCAAAATGTGTAGTTTATAACTTTTCAAGTGGTTCAAAATATATATATATCTCTTAATCACTACTTGACTTCCATTAACTCTGCTTAAAATTCGAGGGAATCTATATATATAATATATATATACAAATAACTGAGGTGCGACCGGCAATTTTTTGACTGAAACAGCTGATTAATTTCTTGATATTCAAAACCAAAAAAATCGAAAGACAAAATACCATTCGATTGTAGGAAAACAAATTATATAAAATACTCTTTACATTGATACCAGATTTTTTCACAATAAATAAAAAATGGAATTTTATTATTTTGTAATTTTGAAAGTATCATTTTCTATGAACATCATCAATTTTTATAAATAACATGTGCATGTGTAAATGTTTGTAAAAGTATTCCACCATATTTTATATTAAAATTGATTATATTGCATTAAAATCCGAACAAGCTCTCTCTAATCTCATTATTGTTCAAATAAAAATCCATTTTTGGTATCAATCAATGTGTAACATATGATGCGTATTACATACATGCATTACATACACACATTACATTAGTATATACAAAATACATAAATAGGTATAAGTAAGATTTTAAACAATAAGAAAAGCTTAACATAATATATTATATGTATTTACTTAACCTATAAACATTTTTGAAATCAAAATCCAACTAGATTGCTAAAATTTGGAACAAATTATTGTTCACGTATAAGTTTGCATAAATCCATGTACATAATATATGTATATATGTATACCTATATATTATGTTAAAAAAAAAAAAAATTTGTAGACTTTTAACACGATTTCTACGAAGAAGAAAACAAAAAAACAAAATGAATTGAGATTTGTTACAATCCTATATTGTCAAAACAATATGTAACCATTTTTTACAATCAATCTGACATATCCACATAATTTTTATAAAATTTTCTTCTATATATTATATACCATTTGCAAGTACATATATACCTCCTTTGACCCCATGCTACTTATTTTTCATCTATATATATAAATAAAATATTTTCGTATGCTAGAAATATTTTGTATTAAATTGCAACATAAATTAAATAACATTATTGGCAACTCAATTTGTGAATTAATTTTTAATTTATTAATGGATTTCTTCTAACAGTTTTTTTTTGTTGTTGTTTTTTTTTTTTTTTTATAATAAAAAAGAAAGAGAAAAATAAAAACATAAAACCATTAGCTTTTGTGATAAAAAGCATATCGTAAAATACATTAATACCTAAATATATATTAGTGTATATAATACGATTTATCAAGAAATACATATATATGTATATATATATACATATTATTTTATTGAATGAAATATGTTTCAAAGTTATATTATTGCTTACATCTTATATATATATATATATATTATACTATAATATTTTTTTTAGGAAAACCACCCATATTGAGTATTTTTCAGTTTTAAATGATTTTGGTAACACTTTTACTGTTTTTTAACGAAATGTACAGTCTCGTGCAAAAGTAATTAAATGTTTTATATTTATAACAAAGGAATCTGTTCATCACTTGTTATTATGTTCATAATATTAAGTTTGAATTTAGTAGCAAGACTGGGCGTGGCATGGTTGTCAATCTTTCATTCGGGAGTCTATTTCGAGTCCGAGTTTTATGTGGTTTTCGACTCGACTAACTGGGTTCAAATTAATGGCTATATATATATACTGGGTTCGATAACTTTATATCTTCATTCCAAAGGTACATTACGATATATATATTTATACATAAATACAGCCTGTATAACAAGTACTATAATAGAATAAAGATTTAATTCAATTAGGAAAGAGTGTGAGGTTCCCACTATACACAGAGTTTATTTGATTTATCCACTTTAACATTAGTTGTATCATATAAACTTATGGTATATGACGATTAATACTTGTAAATCATTATTAAAAAAAATATAAATTATTATTTAATTTCAAAATATAATTCACAGATACATAAACAACTTATATCTCTATAATAGAATAATTACATTACGTAAACAAATTTAACAATTGAATGAATTGAAATACAGGACATTCTATTCGTCTGATAAGACCTAGTGATGTTGCAACATTCAATATTATATTTTTTCGAATTTAAATTTCCATTATTTTCAATTCCATTAGTATTGAACTTTTTAAATGAAAATATTTGCAAAATACTTGAATACTTGAAAAATAATTTAATTCGTGATACTTTAAGTATGTCTTGGTATCAAAAAATAGTTACAAAAGTAATCAAACTCCAAGTAAATAATTACTTTCTAGGAATTCCAAATATTTTTACTTGATTCATTTACTTATTCTTACTTAAATTTTGTAAGTAAAGAAATCTAAGTAATATAGGTACTTTTCTACGAAAAAGAGATGAGTAATATTTGTACTTGAAATGAGTATTAAGTAATTGTACTGGTAATTGTACTAGTACTTAAATTATGTAGATCTGGACTTATTGTATATATAGATAATTCATTAAATGATCAATTCTATTTATAAGAATGTTACAATTTCAGTATCTTTTTTATTGCACGAACATATACCAATGGTAAAGACAGGGTTACCAACCTGAAATTTTAACTATTTCGACATTGAGAAATAGATAAACGAGTACAAGTATCAAATTATTAACAGATAATAGCCTTCGTATATTAAAACCAAACTATAACTTACTAACTAAAATATTTTGAACGATACTGCAAGTATAGAACATAACTAATACATTTTCAAATCTTTATGTATATGTATATATATTCCTTAAATGTTTTATTCTTACCACATATAACCAGTAATCAATCAATTTGAAAAATATTTATTTTTGTATATAAATCTTTCTCAATTTAAGGATATTTTATCCTTTTTCTTTAAATTTGTTGTTTTCTTGTTTTTTTTTGGATTTTTTATTTATTTTTGTTATTGTTTTATAGATTATGCCATTTGTTGTCTCTTTCTTCTCTTTTCTTATTTTTATTTGCCTTAGTGCAATAAATTTTATCTACTTATATGAAAAGAATCTATAGTAGAAATAAATAAAATAAAACATAAAACAATCGAAAGGAAGGGATAATATTTCCAGGAATGAAAGGAATAAATAAAAATGAAATAAAAATAGAAAGGAAGTTCAAATATAACTTGAAGGATATTATATGGAACTGTTAATTTGAATGATTCTGGATGATAGACTAAAATAATTTTGAATTTTTGTTTTTTTTTGGATTTTTGTTTTGCTTTCATTTCAGTTTAGAAAATTTTTTTTAAACAACTTTTAGTTAATTTTTTTAAATTTTTATTAAATTGAGGTTTCCATTGATAATAACTTATGATTTAATTCAAAGCACAAAATGGCTTCCTTTGAACCAGATGATTGATCAAATGCTAACTCTTCCCCTGAACGAAAAATCTAGACTATAAGAAATTGATTATATTAAAGAAATTGCAACTCTAAATGGATATAAGACTTAAATTGTAGAGAAATTGATTGAAAAGAAGGTAAGACAGAAATATTCACAAACTTTTATATACTCTTTTATCAGACTTGGTCCCTGAACAACGAGTATTAATTCAAACCGACAGTATAAGTTATGATATAAACTAAGTATGAAATAGCCAATTACATTGCAGGCTTGGTTCTACAAAAGATTCAAAAAAAGATGGTTTTACAAAAGATGGAGCTTATAAGATTTCATTCTCCGATTGCATTTATATCGGCTTGACAAAGCAGATCTTTAAACATTTGGTTTAAAGAACACATTAACGAAGTAACCATGACTGCAATGTTGGATTCAAATAGTGCTAATCATTCTTAATCTAAAGTATTGCACAATACCTGATTAAGAATAGCCATAAAATAATAATCGAAAATATTGAAATTTTAAAATTAATTCAAAAAATTTGATCAACAATTTTTCATTGCCCCATCCACTATAACATCTTTTCTGATGGTAGTTTTCTTTAAAAGTTAGGTTATTTTTAACTTTACTTTGCGGGTACTTTCAATTTAAGAAGCTTAAAGCTAAGAAGAAAGCATCAATCGTCTACATTTAGATTCACAGTTACCAAAATGTAAATTTTTCAGTAAAGGGAAACTAATTGACACTAATTGGTCAAAAACGAGACCACATCCGGATGTCTTGCAAAACGATGTAATATCGATTAAAATAAATCTTTCTATTATTTTCAAAATATTTTGTTACTCTTAGATCAAATTTATTCGCGTGGTTGTTATGACACCGACCTTTTCAGCAGAAAATCTCAAATTCAAACCCCGGGCGAAACATATCTAATAGAAAAAAAATATCGTAAAATTGTATAATTATATCGGAATATATAAAAAGATATCATAGAAAAATATATTATACTCATGTCTAAGATAATAGATAATAGGCACAATTTTTTAACATTTGGTTACATTAGCTATATAGCCGAGTAGACATAATGGCTTTAATCTTAGACAAAGATTAAAGAACCTGAAGCCTTGTTTAAATAACCAGTGCGCTTTTTATTGACTCTACTGATCGACTCACTAAATTTTTTTACTTTAATAACGGAAATGTTTCTCAAGGAAAGTATGTTATTTTAATTTGCCAATTACTGATTACTTAATAATTACTATTTGCTAGTAAGAATTGATGCTTTTTATTTGTTTTGCCACAAAATTGTTACTGAATCTATGAACATTTTTAGTTAAGCTCATTTTCCAATTCCAACGTGATCTCATTTTAATTAATTCATTTCGTTATGTTGTACTGAAAGGGCGGTTTTATCAGAAATTTTTGAAGCAAAGCGTTTATTTATCAAAAATGTAATGTTACTAAAAATTCCTTTACAGTACCTATTGTTTTAACCTTATTCTAAAAAGTATCTTTTTGTTTATAATATAAATATCTTTAAGTTTATATAAATATTTCAAAATAATTTAAATATTAAAATCTGTATTACATTGAACAATAAGAATTCATATTAAAACTCAATATTAAATAGTTTACAACAGATCTATTTAATAATGAGTAAAATAGTACTTAAGTACAAAAATATAAGTACTCATTTCATTTGTAAGTATTTTGTCAAGTAGGTAACTATATTACTGAGATTTCAATACTTATAAATTTTAAGTAAAATAAAATAAAATTACTTGTTATTCCCAGAAAGTAATTAAATTTTGAGTTTAATTATTGTACATATTTCTTGATACTTAAGATAATTTTCGAATAATTAAGTACCAAGAAGTACTTTAAGTATTCAAATATTTTGCAAACGAAAATATCATTCATTAATTTCAGGTTTCGGTTAAGATTGATATTTTTCAAATACTTTCAATAGTAATTAGTTTTTAAACAGTTGGCAGCACTGTTCATATTATTTAAACCTTGATTCAATTTAAGTTTTTTACATACTGTTAGAAATTTTACAAAAAATTTTTATTAATGTGTTTGTTTTATTGTAACTTAATTTCTCGAATTTAAATTCTCATTAAATAATATTTAATTTTTTTAAAATAAAATAAATTTTTAAAAAAATAACAATTTTTATTTAAATATTTGATAATAATACTTTGTGATTATATAATAATAAATTCATTTAGAAAAAAAATTTACTTTTAATTAAAAAATAAAATAAAAATTATTTTTAAAAATCAAAAAAAAAAAAAAAAATTTATTTTTAAGAAATACAATTTTTTTTGGGGCCAAATATTTGTTTTCAGTTCATTGAATTGGAAACAAAATCTTTTTAATCTGAAATATTTTCTCTCATGTGGTGATTTGATCCCTAGCAATGTTTGAATTAATTCTTGGAAATTATCCAATATCAAAGATTATAATATACATACATATATATTGCATACTTTTTGGCACATCAAGTTTATTATTAAAATTTAATTATAGTTTTTGTTGTGTTAATTTAAAAAAATGTATAAGATATAACTGTTAACTGAATTAAGGCCCTGCGAAATAAAGCCCCCGGGATATTATTTCCCGTAAAATGAGAAATAACCCCCTAGGGTTTTATTGCACATAGTAATTGAGAAATAAAGCCGCGAGCTTTTGTTTCTCTTTTGAGTTGAAATACGACTTTTATGAGAAATAAAGCCCCGAGGTGTTGTTTCTCTTTCAATTGAATATTTGATTTCTTGAAAAATAAAGGCCCGAGTTATTATTTTTCATCAAATATGTAATAAAATCCATTTTTGTAATATTCAAACCAAAAAAAAAATTTAAAAATAAAAACTTATATATAAGTAAAATATGAGATGTAAAGCAATTAGTATTTCATATTTATGTATGTCTATGCGAGATTGTATATTAGGAACCATATTTAAGTTGCTTAACCCTTTCGCGGACATTGACGGCTATACACGTCATGTTCCAGTTTCTTAGTGGGACATGACGTGTATACACGTCCTAACTTTTGAGACTCATAAAGTCATGACTAATATAGCCGTCTTATAAAGTACGAGTTTAAATGATGTGTTTACTTTAGTGTCCTAGAGAGTATAAATACAAAAGTATTAGTGTCCATATAAATATTTTAAATTTTTAAAATTTGTCAGCCGTTAAAAAATTATGAATTTTATATTTTGGTGTTTCCCCAAAAAGCATGACGTGCAATACCGTCATATTCTTATGAGAATTTCTTCATTATAAAAATAGGTGTGTAACTGAGTAGATGTAAAAAAAAAATTTTTTTTTCTAAAATATAGGATTTTTTACAAAGCCGTAAGTATATATTTTCAAAAATTTAAAACAAAGAATTTTTTTGGATTTTGTGTATTGTAAATTTTTTATGTGTTATCTTTTTATTGTATTTTTTAAACTCTTAGAAAATGTCATACGAAAAACAAAAAGAATTAATAGAAAAATTGTTTGCCGAAGTGGAATCCGATTCAAGCTACAATGAAATAGATTCTAGTTCATCCGAACCATGACGTCTTTTCGCGTCATGAGTTAGTACATCAATCAAATGCACTAAAAACGATCATGACGCAAATGAACGCCAAAAATTAAGCCCCATTTTTATGTACTAGTTCAATTTCTTTTTCAATTTCCAACAATTTGCTGTTTACAGAATTTTTCTATCTTGTAAAATAAGGAAGATACAGCATGTGTCCTACAGAGAACCAGTAATAAAAAATGGTGTCCGTGAAAGGGTTAAAAAATCAAAGTTGATCCTTTTTCCAGGGTATTTATGAATTACTGTATGCAAAACTTTGGTTATAAAATCAAGCTTATATGTGTAGTTTGTAGTATAAATGTAGTTTATATTTTAATTTATTTTTTGTTTTTAACTTTTGGAAAAAGGGAGTACCCCTAATTTCGATTCCAACTCCAAAATGTGTTCTAATTATTTTTGATATTATAGTTTAAGAAAGCTTGTATATTTTGTACCTGTAACTGATGTGGTTTTCTTCATTTTCAGGTTCAATTGAAATGAGAAATAATACTCCAGGGCTTTATTTCTTATAGAAGTTGTAGTTCAACTTAAAAGAGAAATAAAACCCTGGTTTTAATTTCCCATACTTTGCGGGCTTTATTTCTTATTTACTATGACAAACAAAACTCCAGGGCGCTATTTCTCATTAAATGGGAAATAACACCCTGGGGGCTTTATTTCGCAGGGCCTTAATTCAGGGCACCTAAATAAGATAAGATATAAGATAAATGTATACATATATTGCATACTTTTTGGCAATTAAAATTTTCTATATTAAAATTTAATAATATTTTTTGTTAATTTAAAGATGTGTATAAGTATTTAACATCAAATATTTGAAATGAAATATTTTTTTTATGTATTATTTACTGAGTTTTAATTGAATGTTAATTTAAATACCAAATAGTTTGGGTAATAAGTATATAACAAAAAGATATACACTTATCTTAAAAAATCAATAAAAAATTTACAAAATAAATTGTACTACAAAATATTTGTATTGTAAATAAAATTCTTTTAAAGATATACTTATCATAAATTAACATTTTTTTAAACTGAAATCCCGCAGTGAAAATCTTACTATCAAGTACATATCAATTAATATATCATTAAGAAAAAAAGAACCAACATTAAATCGTAAAGAAGTGACTTCATGCAGTTTCCCAAAAAAATAATGTTTAAAGTTTAGACATAATTTACAAGATAAATATCTTCCGGCTTTCTGGTCTTATTAAATTTTTTTAAATTTTTTTTAAGTTTTCTTTGGAAATATTGCCAAAAAAAATTTAACAAATAGTTAACCCTGAAATTTAAAATTGATGATTGGGTAAGATTGAAAAAAACAGGTCATTCAAAATAAAATATGAGTATTTTTTAATATTAAATAAATAATAATGTTTTAAATAAAATTCATTGTGAATCAAATATTTAATAAAAGATTTTTTTTATTATATTTTATATTTAAATTATTATTTATTTTTAATAATAGCATTTTCCGATTAAATGAAACAATTTTTCAATTGAATGAAACTTTTTATCAATTAAATGAAACGATTTTCCATATTAATGAAACTTTTTGCCATTTTAATGAAACTATTTTTCCATATGAATGAAACAATTTTTCAAAATAAACCCTTTTTTAAAATTAATGAAAACTTTTTTAGAGTAAACATGAAAACTTTTTTAAGATTCTATCTTTATTAATTTCGAAGATATGCTTGTTAGAGATGTGTGGAAGTTACCCAGACCACCTAATCCAATTATCCCCAGAAATCAATCCAACTAATCCCAAATTTTAGGAACACAAGAAAAAAAAAGGAGAAAAATCCTTACATCAAATTTAAAGGTTCTTTCTTTATTGGTTTTGGAGAAGTACTTGTTTGACCTTGGTTCGATAAAAGGCTTTCAGTATACGAACCAATGATTCGATTTCGTCCAGTTTAATCCCCGACATACTTTTGTCATTATAAGTAACCTACAGTATAAATTTTATCAAAATAGCATCATTATTTTTGAGTAAAGTCTTTACCGCCAGACGGGCAAATATCGCTAAATCGACTGAGGAGGTGACAATTAGCAAAAATATATATACTTTTCTTTATCTAGCTTGTTTCTTTTTGGAGGTTACAAACACCGTACAAAGGTTATTATTATTTCATTTTTGAAAAAAGTTTCTTTCGCACCTGTAAAAAAATAAAAGTAACCGTTAAGTTCTTCATGTTTTTAGGGATTTAATTGGAATACCACTGCTAAAATTGGAGAAAATCTAGATTTGTCAGCAGCCTCAAGGCGTGGCAGATACATTTTTTAAGCTTCCGAAGCTGTTTAATTGGATGAAAAACCAATTAAAAAATCCATGTTTAAACAACTCTCAAAGTTCGTTTAAAACATGTTCACAAAAACATGACCTTGTCGTACAAATGAGACAAGATAATTTTATGCAATGAGAATAAATTTAATTGATTTAAACGCAAATTAGAATCATTGTAAAAAAAATAAAGATTTCGCATGCAATCGTATTTGATGTAGAAGTTCTGTGGAAAAATATGGGTTTTTTCGCTTATGACACAACTCAAAGTTGTAATTTTTTCTATAAGAATGAACTAAGTGTCATATTAGAAACTCCTACACAGCATTTTAGTTTAATGTTTTCATAATTCGGGCGATCTATCCTTCAAATTCAGCATTTTTTCAACAGATCAACGTAGTTATTCGATTATTGTCAAGAAACTATGGTTAACAGTGAATGTTCTTGAGTGGGAAGCTAGTAGGATGAACATAAACTTGATTAAAAAAGTTTTAGATTTAAGAGATTTCTTGAAGATTTCCCGAAAAGAAAGCTAATAAATAAAATAGGTAAATGTTAAAATAACGGCAAATGCTCCTTAATAAAATTGAACACAATATTGAAGCCACCGGTAAATAAATCATCAAGTCATGTACAGTTTTTCACAAAGGTATTCTAACAGTTAAAATATTGCAAATAAATCAAGTGAGGCTATTGTAAGTTCCACCACTATACAATTGTCTTAATAATTGGGTACACATATTTTTTATAAAAAATATTAGCAACAAATCTACAAATTTAATATCCATATAATAAAATATTTTGTAAAATCTTTTAAGTTTTTTTATATTAATTTTGCAGAATCTTAGTAACATATAAATTTACAACTGTAGTAAAGCAACAGGAAAACCCGTTATTAATCGCTTATTTTTACCACAGCTGCGGCTTAAGCAAATAACGGGGAATTATATGCTTACCATCAAACGTATTATAAATATTGGTTTGACAATAGAAAAAAGAAGAGATTGAAAGGAGATGTAAGGATTATTAACAAATAAATGCTTCTATAAAGTAAATTTAATCGAACACTTCCTTCTATACACAACCAAACATTTTAATTTCAATCACATTGTATTAAAGTACATTGTATTCTTCAAAAATATTTGCTTAAATCGCAAATATCCATTTTTAAATGTATCAAATGTAAAGTAATTCCTATATTAAATATCAAATCAAAATAGAAACTGTGTATGAAAAAAAAAACAATAGGACTTAATTTCAAGCGGAAAATCCTAGGAAAAAAAATGTGATAACAAATTGCATCATTTATAAATTGCTGGTTTCTGATGATTGTAGTCTGTTCCAAAAACATCCAAAAAAAAAAAAGAGGAACCAAAAAAAAACACTAACGACAACAATTTATCTCATGTTTAACTGTATACATTCTGGGAGGCATTTCACCAATTTTCTTCCTCTCCAATACCCCCCTGCCCCCTCTTCAAAACAATTTACTTAAATCATTCAATTTGGATTAAATTGTTTCGGATAAATTTCAAAGAATTTTTACCGAAATTTCCAAAAAAAAAAAACAAAACAAGTGATGAGGACTAAAACATAAACTAAAGATACATTTTTCGAGTAACAATAAAACAGCGGGTAAATAGACTTGTTTCCCAATTTTTATATACATATATACATGTATATAGAGAATAGCAATGATATAAAAAATGAACTTAAAAAAAAAACAAAACCCAAATGAATTATCCAAATCCTTAAATTGAATTTAAAAAAAAAAGCATTAAACGGAAATGAAATAAAAAATGGAAAAAAATTTTGTAATTTTTGAATGCAATGAACTCAGACATATTGATTCTTAGTAGATGTACCTATATATGTATGAATGTGAACAAAATATAACATGAAATAGACTGATGTGACAGACCAATTTAAGGATTACCTCAAATATGTTAGATATATGTTTCAAATATGCCGCCTCCTTCTTCTGTTTCTGTTTCAAAGTTTTTTTTATTAAATAAATTCTTATATACAGTAAGCAGCAAAATTATATGCCAGCTACAATAAATTTTTTTTAAATCAGTCAATTTTTATTTGTTAGTTAATTTTAGAGTAAGAAAATAATTTGAATGTGAGGTTCGCTTCTTTTTATTCTCATATTTTTGTGAAGGGTTCTCAAATCACGATTTTCAGAAAATTTCAGGAAATCACGTTTTTTGAAAATCACGTTTTTAGACAATTTTGTTTTTGAACATTTCTTTTTTTATATTTTGTATAAGGCCCATAACTATGATTTTGTATGCAACTCTAAAATCCTTAAAAAAGAGATTTTTTAAAAAAACTGGATATTTTAATAAAAAACAAGATTTTGTTATACGAGATTTTCTATTACGAGAATTTTAAAAACTATTAGATTTTCTAAAAACGAAATTTCAAAAAAAAAAAACGCGATTTTCTAAAATCGAGATTTCAAAAAAAAGATTAACTTAACCGCGAGGTTATAAAGTCCTCCCCCTTTGGGAAAGATCTAAATATGATAACTTTTTGTAGTTCTGAGAATTTGTAAGTCAATTGTCGCTCTAGAAATGAACACCAGATGTCTAAAGAATAAAAAATATCATTTAGGTAGTTCCACGTATTAGAAATTAGCAATTAACACGGCTTTCTAATATTACCCTAACAAATAGATTCAGTCAGTCATTTAATTTAGTTGGATACCTTAAATGTTTAAGCTTTCTGCACTTTGTACTAAATGCTCTTGAAATCTGAAAGTTATTTCTCCTTGGAAGCCCTATTTTACTAATTTGACTACGACAGACAGACTCTTTAGTGCTTGTGTTCGAGTAATTAAGTATTTATTCTAAAAAAATTTTAAATTTTTTCTGTAAGTCTGTAATTCTGTAAGTCACTGTATAAAAATTAAAAACAAATAAAAAAAAATTTAAAAAAACTTAAAAATTCGAATATAAAACAAAAATTTGACATGTGATGAATTTTACCCAAAAATAAGTGCACTTCCACGTCATATAAATCCTGTTTAAAAATCGTTTCTGATTCTTCTATTTTTATTCTTATATCTATTTAAGTTTTTATTTAATACATTTGTTTTTTAAAATAAAATTTGAAAATTTTAGAGTAACATTTTTTTTTATTTCCCTTTTTGGATTCCGAAACAATTTTTTTAAAAATAAATGAAAATGTCAATTTAAAATATTTTATATAGGAATTTGTTATATATCTTTTTTAAAATCGCAAAGAATTTTTTTTTTTTTTTATATAAATAAAAAATCATTCAAATTTTTTTATGTGGGTGGCTCCTCACTATTTAAAAATAAATGGGTTTTATTGGAGAGATCCGAATGATCATAACTCAAAATCTAGTTTACTAAAATGTCAATTTTTTTAAATACTCTGATAAATCACTTTTTTTTCTTAAGAACTAATAAAAACAGAGAAACTTACACATGATTTTGATCCTTTTTCAAATTAAATTGGTCTATTTTCAAATTAAATTGGTCTATTTTCATATGAATTTGGTCCTTTTTCAAATTAAATTGATCCATTTTCACATGAACTTGGTCTATGTTCATATAAATTTGATCCCTTTTCAAATTAAATTGGTCTATTTTCACATGAACTTGGTCCATTTTCAAATTAAATTGGTCTATTTTCATATGAATTTGGTCCTTTTTCAAATTAAATTGGTCTATTTTCACATGAACTTGGTCTATTTTCAAATTTAATTGGTCTATTTTCATATGAATTTGATCCTTTTTTCAAATACAAATAGGACCGAATTTTTAATTGATGAGAAAATTACCTCAGTTTCTTGGGACCCAGTCTGACTCTTGTCTTACTAATTAAGAGGATTTAAAAAAGGTACTCGCCAATTTTGTAGTAGAATTTAAAAACACTAAGGAATTATTAAAAAAATTAAATTGCTAAGCCTTTTTTATTTATTCTAGTATTTTAGAATATTGCTTATATAATATGCTCAAAATTTGACAATTGAATTTAAATCAGAGTATTCCATTTTTCAGAATAAGGGATAGGTATGTATATTATATCAATGAATTTAGAACCTACGGATATATTTATGAATATGAACCGCGTTAACTTAAAGATTTAGATTTTAATTATATATGATTTTAAGTTACAAGTAATCGTATCCAACCCAATTTATTACAATATGGTAGATATATAATTCTTTTTAAATATTTATTGGAAAATTATATCGTAAAATAAAAAAATTAAACTTTTCAAAAATCAAATATTGAAGTGCCTATATAAAATCAATTCAAAAATATCAGAGCGTTCTTTCATATATTCTATATGAAATTGACAGATTTACTGATTCATTCTGCTGGATAAAATACATAACATTTTTATTAAAAATGATTTTGAGTGAATTGAAATAATAAAATTCTGAAAGATACTTAAGAAACAATAAAAGTAAAAAAATAATTTATTTATATTTTTTCAATATTATATAGGATATTTTAAAAATGGTCTGATCCTTCAATCCATTCAAGTTTTTTTTTTTTTTTAGGATAATAATAAATAATTTCATATTTTTTTAAGTCTACGAGCACTTATTGAATTACATGGATTTTTAAAAATAATTATTGAATAACTACTAATTTTTTTTTAATTTTACCAACCGCTTATATGAATTATAATAAGCGGTAAGTATTGTTTTCGCACCAGAAAAATCCGAGATTTTTGCATGGATAAATTACTCCGCTGCACAGAAACCCAAAAATTCTGTTGGTTTTTGTGATATTCATCTGTGTGTGTGTCTGTCTGTATGTATCCTTATGTTTGTCTCCCTGTATGTATGCTTATGTTTGTCTGTTTGTGCACACTTCCACAATTCATATATAAGATATTGTTGTTAATATGAAAAATTTCATAAATTTCATAAATTGATTTGGATAAAATCGATTAATCTCAAGGGGCACTTCTTTTGGGACTTTTATCTCATTTAGATCTTAATAATTCTTTATATTTACTCATGTTCATGACGCATTGCAAAACTAAAATTGAAAGATAATGGAACGTGTAACTGATAGACACTAAAATTTATGGGTACACATGCATTAGAATCTTTCAAAAATCTTATTAGAAATTATTAACACAATAACGAGTTTCTTTAACACAAATAAAAGGCGTTCGAAAAATTTAATTATTAAAAAAAAATTTAATAATTGTTAAATGTTATATTTATTAAACGTTTAACTCGTTGATAAAAGTTAAAACGTATATCATAGTAAAAAATATTTGAAAAAAATCTCGCATTATGATTTTCCTGTAAGAGCGGTTGGTTCTGTAACAGCCTATCTACAATGAACGCTCTCGTTTCGCTCTCTACACGTAGCTTTCGGTCAAACTAAGTTAAATGTATTGAACTATATGAAAGTGTCAACAATAGACGCAGTCCTGACGCAGCAATTAAAAAGTTGTTTCAGAATAAAAAATTAGTAAAATTATTAATTTTTTTCTATCTAGGGTTAATTAATATAAAAATAAACTATTGAAGATTTTTTAATTCATGAAATTTGTACACAAAACAATGTCAAAAAACGCTGTCATGTACATGTCTTTGTGGACCCTTCATTGTTTACTACGTAATGAGAGCGAAACGAGAGCGTCATTGTAGATAGACCATAAAGGTCGGTGCATATTTTTTAATTTTAAAATCTAGAAATTTTAATAAACATTTTATCATATAACAATCAATTACTTTCAATTTACTAAGTTTTTATTTTCTAATTTTAATTTAAATATATCTCAAATATTTTCAAAGCCCATATTAAAACTTAAAGTCAGATAAGAAAGTGCATAGCTTGCACTTTCAATAAAGTTTTAAAAATTTCATTATCCAGCTTAAAACTTCCAGTTTATAAAACTTTTTAAAGCCTCAAACTTTTAAATTCTTATATTTTTGATCTTAAATACTTTTCAATTTAAATAAAAGTTCTAAAAATAAAGTTAAATTCGATTTTTTTTTTTAAATTTAAAATTACTTAAGTTATTTTTATTCATTTTTTTTTACAGTTCACAATATTAATCTTTACCCAACACTATAAAAAAAATGAAAAAAAAATTTATTTTCAAGTGAATTCTCGAAAGTGAAAAATAATGTTCAATCCTTCTTACTTCAACTTCTTCCTGTTTATTTTTTGCCTTTTTACTTTTTGTTGTTGTTTCTTCCGCATATTCACAAAATCAAAAAAAAAAAAGGCAAAAAAAGGAAATCACACCAAACCTAAGGCGAAGTAAGTAAAAAAAAAATAAAAAAAAATAAAAAATAAAAATAATATTAAAAAACCATTGGCAATTTATAAAATCCCTGATGAAAGGTCATTCAGATCAATTTCCATTTACATTTTCCATTTTATAAAAAAAAAAAAACAAATTCTCTTATTATGTTTTCGTTTTTTACTTTTTTTTTTTTATTTTTACTGTTGTTGTTTATTTTTAAATATATACAAGTCCTATACAAGTCCTAATACCAAATATTGATGCTGTAACACAACACATGAATGATGCGCTTACGTAAAATTTTTATTTAGTTTGGGTGCATAACAATTTATTTAAAGGATAAATTCCGAAAAATTAATTTCGAAAAAACAATCTCGACTTTTTGGTAAAAATCCCGAATGTTACAAAACGATGAAAAAATTCGGAAAATCAGAAATACCGAATTTATGGAAATTCTGAAACCACATTATACGCCCCGCCCCTTTTACAGAGTACATTTTTCATATTTTTAAATCGATGAAATTTAGGAGTTATGATCTTATGGCGATTTCTCCTTTTTGAGATTTTATACTGTTCAAGACAGCATTTTCTTCATTTTAGGGTTTAGAATTTTAAATTATTCCGAATTTTTTTCGAAATTTTATGCTGTTCCGCATTTTGGTATTTCTTTCATTTTAGGATGACTTTTCTGCAAGATCTAAAATTATTCCGAATTTTTTTCGAGAACTTATACCGTTCCGAATTTTGGTATTTCATTCATTTTCGGATAATTTTTCTTCAAGATTTTAAATTATTTTGAATTTTTTTCGAAATTTTACACCATTCCGCATTATGATATTTCCTTCATTTTAGGATTATTTTTCTTTAAGATTTTAAATTACTCCGATTTTTTTTCGGAATTTTTTTTTCCAGTAAAGTGTCACAGACCCATTTTAATTTATGTTTATGTGTTTGTTTTTATTTACCGTTAAAATAAAATTCATCAATGACGACAAATCTACTAATCCTGATAAGTCCTTTCGAACAGCAAAATATTGGAGTTTTTCATGTTCAATGTTTTTTTTATTTTTTGATGAAGAGGGGGAGGGGCTTTTTATTTTTTTTATTATTTTTCCTGCTGGTTTTGAAATCCATTATTTTGTTTTTTTTTATTTTCTTTCATTTTCATTTGTTATTGTTTTTATTCTTTGATAAAACGAAATATTTTATTAGCCTCAGTACTCCAAAAAAAAAAAAACAAAAAAAAAAAAAAACCAAAAAAAAAACAACCAAAACTAATGAAAACCTGTAAAAATATAAAAAATCAATAATATTTTGGCAAGGGATTTTTTTTTACAAACAATTTCCGGAGATGTAAAATATGGTAAAAGGGAGTAATATGGTTAAAAAAAAAACCTCAAAAACATAATCAACAACAACAAAAAGTGCTTACCTACTTGTTTTTTTTTTTTTTTAAGTGTTGATGTCATTACTTATACAAATAACTAAAGGATCGTTTACATAGATTCAATTACATATTTAAGCGGAATCGATGATGTTTCAAGTTTAAAATTAAAAAATAAATTAATTTTATGACTCAGACCTGTATAATTTAAGAACAATTGCAATTTGTTTTTTTCTAGCGCCTCAACTTCTTCTTTCTCGATCAAGTTCAAAACGCGCCGTTCGTCTAATTAATGACCCAAGGTGAGCAATACTATATCTTCGCTTGATATCCAACGGAATTGGAGCTTTTTCTCTTTTCTATAGATATCTTGTAGGTAATGACACTTGTTCAGTTGAAATAAGATCGCTGATGCCTCTCCTCAAACAATTTCAATGTACCACCAGAGGAGCAGCAAATGCGCATTCCTAATATGTGAAACTACCTAAGTGGTACTCTGGTTACAGTAATTCGTTTGCTGTTAGAACTGCAAAAATGTGGAGTTTATTACCATTTTCTATATTTCCTAAAGTAGGCAATTTTAATATTTATAATTTGCACAAAATTTCTTAACGGATCTTAACGGATTCTTCACAAATGTAACATCTAACTCCTCATTGTCCTCCGTTTTTCCTTTCCTTTCCTATCCCATTCAATCACAACTACCTTAAGTACAAAGGATCATATTCCTAGTTTGTGGTTTAACATTATCATTACTTGATACTCTTTACTTTCTCATCAAGTACCAGTATTACCTAAATTTCGATAATTATTTATTCAGTGTGTTTCCAAGTGTATACCATGCCTTTGCAAATTGACGAGCTCTTTTCCTTTCGGATGTAACTATAAGTACCTTAAACCAAAATGTAACAATAAGTAAAAGAATCAAGTAAAAATATTTGTAATTCCCAGAAAGAAGATAAATTTGCACTTTAATTACTTTTGTTGATACTAATGTTTTTTTTGTAATTTAGATGAACAAAAGGAAGAACTAATTGTAAATGTAGGATTTTGAGTAGATAAGTACTTCGATTTAGTAAAAAACTTGAAGATAAAAAGATGAAGATTCTCAATCTAATCTTTCGAAAAAATAAAAAACTAATAATTAACATAGAGGCCTCGACCTTTTAGCGTTAAAGCATTTAGCTTAATAAAATTTGGGTAGTGCGAATACGATTCCAAATCCCCCCTGATGAACAAATTTAATTTAAATATAAAATACTTATATAACATAAAGAAAATAAATAACAATACTTAGAAGAGAATAACACAAAATATTAGATAAGCAACGGATTGCAAGGCCTGGATGTTACTTAGGGATATGCCATGCTCCATATAAAATAACAACTTAAATAATAAAAGATTTCTTTTTAAAATGGCTTTAGATAGAGTTCTCATACTCAGATTACTTGCAGTAACTAAAGCATTATACAAATAATAAATACTATTTCTGCTTAGAAGTTGTTACCAGCTGATAAAAACGTAAAGTAAAAAATACAAAACCATGAAACAGCCTTCAAAAAAACAAAAACAAACAGAGAAAGAAACAAATATCATAAAAAAGTTAAAATCGTAATGTTCGAGACAATCAAAAAGATTTTTTTTTTTTTTTTTTTGTTTTTTTTGTGTAAAAAAAATAACATAAAATGGAACCAGTATTGATTTTTATCTGAATGCTGTCATTTAATACAATGTTTTAAGCTTTTCTGATATCAGAATATTTTTTTTTATTTCAATACTACGTTTACATATCAAATAAACAAGAAGTGGGGATAAGGATGTTAAAATGATAAAAAAAAAAAAAAAAAAAAAAAAAAGAGTAGAAGATTTTATTTTCTGGTTTGAAAAAAAAAACTCTTCTTTCCTTTCATTTCTCTATGCCTACATTCTCTTCTTTCTGACATCATAATTGAGGTTAGAGTTGTAATCCTCGTAATTTATTTCGAGATTTTGATTATAGGCAAAAAACAAAAAAAAAAAAAAAACACAAAATCGAAAAAAAATCTGTTACAAGATAAGTAATGTTTTTAAATTAACAAAACTATTCTAATTTATGTTAAAATGATTTTATCAGAGCTTTAAGGTGTTATTTGCAATTTATATACGAATTCAAAATAATATCTGTAAAATGTATATTATGAATCTATTCATAATAGAAATTTAATTGTTAATAACATATAGGTATAAAAGAATTAAATTGAAATGAAATTTAGACAGATATTTTAGATAGTTGTTCTTCTTTAATGTCAAAATATAACTGTAAAAGCTGTTGTTATGGTGTTTTTTAATTGTCAATTTGTTAGAAAGCGGCCTTTACTGATATTTATACTGATATCTACTAGATATCTCATACTTAATCAAATTATTAAGGCAAAGTTAATCAGTAAGTTAGTTAGTATACTAGATAGGCTGCTAATGCGACTGTCAGCGGCGTTTGTGAGGGTAACTTTGATAGTGTTGCTGCTCGAAGGTGTTTCAAAACTTTTCAAAAACACTGGTGGTAAACCCAACACAGGCAATCGGGTCAGATATGTTTAGAATACTTATTTTTAGCAATTATATGGAACATATAAGGATATGCAAAGTTTTTCATATAGAGTTACCTACAGTAATAAAATAAAATATTAGTCATAAAATTAATTTTTGAAATTAATTTGCTTTGCTGATCAGTCAAACTAAGTTTCCTTAATATTGTTTTATATGGGAATCTATAAATTGAAAATTCATATTAAAAAAAAAAATAATATTTGAATTTCTTTAGTAAATACCTGAATATATTAAACAAAAAGCTGATTAAATTTAGTAAATGCCTGAATTTATTTAGAAAAATCCTGAATATGTTTAAAAAAAAGCTGAATTTATTTAGAAAAAACCTGAATATATTTAAAAATATGTTTGAATATTTTAAAATTTAAAAATATATATTTAAATAACTGTTTCAGTTATATATCTGAATATATTTAGAAATATATTTAGTAAAAGCCGGGATATATTTAGTAAATAAGTCAATTTGATCAGAAAATGCTATATATAATTATATTTTAATATATAGTAAATCGAGGATTCCGTTTGTGTGAAACCGCATCACCCTTAAACTAATTTTCCCATTAAAGTTATATCTAGATAGCGCTGCAGTCCTAGCTGCCATACATTTTCAAGTGCCTTTTATTCCAAAAACTATCTTCTGATTCTCTAATCAACACAAAATCCTCCAAGCTAACCGACTATTACTAACCGATTTTGACCCAAGATTCTATATATCTAAGTTACAACAAAGTTGGTGCTGTAGTGCACAAGTATTTAAACTATTTTGTTCTAAAATATAAAAATAGTTACACCGATTGGCTTCAAATTTTGTGTACGTGATCCTACTTAAGAACCCACTTTAGCACAAGGATAGAAAAAGCGCTTTAAAAAAAAAATTATTTAATAAATTCTAAAACTAATATGTAAACCTTAAGTAATTTTTTATCAATAATATTAACTTCAATTAAAAGCCCATTAAAAGACGCAGAAACGTGCTCCGGGTATTAGCTAGTATTATTTAATTTTTTATTACGATCGTTATGAGTTTGACAATTAACGTGGGTGAGGTTTTTAATTGAGCACTACTCTAGAAGTGGGGATATTCTATTCATAATAAATTTCTCAAAATTAAAAAAAAAAAAACAAATCGAATTTTTTATTGCCATAATTTGAAACCTTTAAAAATGTAAGCCTCCAATTTATTGGTGAAACTTCCGGAAAGGGGTTGTGAGCTATCAAGATGACGTCATCACATAACGGTACTAAATATCTCAAAGTTTTCGAATATATATACCATTAGTGGCGATGGCGCCATCTAGTGGTCGAAAAATGCATTACAAAATGTTCCTAAGATTTTGTAGCATTTTTATTAAAATGTTATATTTTTCCTGTTAGTCCATAAACTGGAACCAACTACTTACACTATTGTAGGGCATGATATTGTCTTTCATAAACATCTTGTTTCATCTGGATCGGTGCTACCATTTTTGAGATATTGCAATTTAAAGTGAAAATTTAAAAAAAAAAAAAAAAAAAAAATCAAACTTTCAAAAAAACTACTATAACTGTGAAATTTTCAAAAACACCCTATATTATTATTATACCATTAGAAAGGTCTCTTAAAACTCTTTCCAACGGTATATAATAAGTATGGCATATGTTGACAAATAGCCCTACCAGAGAACATAAATGCAAAAATGACGCAACAATTTTATTAGAAAATACATTTTCATACTTTATTTGTCATAAATTTATTTTGCCTTTTTGTTTTCCATTTGAAATATTTATTTTAAAATTTAAGAATGTACTTTATAGTTTGATACAATATTGAGTTGGGTTTTGTTTAGAGGATTTTTGAGGTATTTATATGTATGTAAAGTATATTTAGAAAGGACCTTAGAGTTGGTTATAAAGTCAGAATTATACGCTTTTTCCAGAATATTTATATACTAAGATTTTGAAAATTGACAGGGTTTTGAGTTGGATATAAAGTTACGCTTATACTGTTCCAACAACCTGTACAACATTCAAATGCGAAATAAAGCCATATCTAGAATTTTTTTACGTATGGCTTTATTTCGCATTTGAATGCGAAATAAAGCCATATCATTTTCTAGAATTTTACCAAATAAAGCCATATAGTAAAATTGATACAAATTCTAACACTAAAATGAAAAGAATGGTATAAGAATTCGGATACCTAATTCATTCAAAAAATTAATAAGTTCCTAATTTTTTTTAATACACTGTAATAAAACATGTTAAATAATATTATATTTTCATTACGGGGGCTGCCGCCCCCGAACCCCCGCTAACTCAATTATTGAAGCTAGATTTTGAATCCAACACTAAAATGAAAAGAATGGTATAAGAATTCGAATACCTAATTCATTCAAAAAATTAATAAGTTCCTAATTTTTTTTAATACACTGTAATAAAACATGTTAAATAATATTATATTTTCATTACGGGGGCTGCCGCCCCCGAACCCCCGCTAACTCAATTATTGAAGCTAGATTTTGAATCCAAAACTAAAATGAAAAGAATGGTATAAGAATTCGGATACCTAATTCATTAAAAAAATTAATAAGTTTCTAATTTTTTTAATACACTGTAATAAAACATGTTAAATAATATTATATTTTCATTACGGTGGCTGCCGCCCCCGAACCCCCGCTAACTCAATTATTGAAGCTAGATTTTGAATCCAACACTAAAATGAAAAGAATGGTATAAGAATTCGGATACCTATTTCATTAAAAAAATTAATAAGTTTCAAATTTTTTTAGTACACTGTAATAAAACATGTTAAATAATATTATATTTTCATTACGGGGGCTGCTGCCCCCCAACCCCCGCTAACTCAATTATTGAAACTAGATTTTGAATCCAACACTATAATGGAAAGAATGGTATGAGAATTTGGCATAGCTATTTCATACAAAAAATAATCAACCCTAATTAATAAATATAAATATTCTGGAAAAGGGGGCAATCTTGCTTTTGAATCCAACTCCAAAATCCCTCCTAATTGAGAATCCCACATATACACATATATATAAATATTCTGGAAAAAGCGTAAAGCCCTGCTTTTGAATCCAACTCTAAAACTCCTTC
Source organism: Dolichopus griseipennis (assembly GCA_963082915.1). NCBI lineage: Eukaryota > Metazoa > Arthropoda > Insecta > Diptera > Dolichopodidae > Dolichopus > Dolichopus griseipennis. Next base: position 28,062,644 of record OY720441.1, on the reverse strand, counting down.
CTAACTATTTAAATAAAAAAGTTTGGTAAATTAAATTGCTTCTATTTTCACAAATAAAATTACTTCTGATTTTGTAGCCTAAGGGCCTTTCTAATTATATTTTTACATACATATTTAAATAAAAAAAATTTTAAAACTTTGAGGTTGTCACCTCCAAAATCCCTCAAAACAAATTGTCAGAACCAAACTCAATATTTTATACAAACCTAAAATGCATTCTTACATTTTTAAATTTGCCAAAAAGGCAAAATAAATTTATGACAAATAAAGTATGAAAATGTATTTTTTAATAAAATTGTTGCGTCATTTTTGCATTTATGTTCTCTGGTGGGGCTATTTGTCAACATATGCCATACTTATTATATACCGTTGGAAAGAGTTTTAAGAGACCTTTCTAATGGTATAATAATAATACAGGGTGTTTTTGAAAATTTCACAGTTATAGTAGTTTTTTTGAAAGTTTGATTTTTTTTTTTTTTTTTTTTAAATTTTCACTTTAAATTGCAATATCTTAAAAACGGTAGCACCGATTCAGATGAAACCGGATTTATATGAAAGGCAATATCATTCTCTACAATATTTTATGATGTTGGTTCTAGTTTATGGTCTTACAGGAAAAATATAGCATTTTAATTAAAATGCTACAAAATCTTAGGAAATTTTTATAATGCATTTTTCGACCACTAGATGGCGCCATCGCCACTAATGGTATATATATTCGGAAACTTTGAGATATTTAGTACCGTTATGTGATAACGTCATCTTGATAGCTCACAACCCCTTTGCGGAAGTTTTGCCAATTTATTTATATACTACCAAAGCAATTAATCAATTAACAATAACAAGGCCTAATATTTTATGATCAATGTTTAATTACAATATGTCCAGTTTCTCAGTTTTCATTTAAAATTAAAACACTTTAGTGTTTCACAATTTATTAAAAAGGTCCTTTCTATGTTTCCCTTCAACAGTAAAGTGTACTCAGCTACAATATACATTTATATGTTGCTGTCAACATTTTTGTATGAATTTGTTGTTGTTTATTTTGTATCAGGTATATTTTCATATTTGAATAATGAATTCGTGTCACCTTTTCATAATTTTTATTTGTTTTTTTTATTTTTTTATTTTCTTGTTTGTTTACCATTAACTGACTGACATTTTCATTCCATATTTTATATTTTGTTTATTATCTTTATTTTTGTTTTAGTGTGCGGTAAGATTTACAACTTTGACATTGTTTTCTATAGAATTTATGATTCTGTACAAGTTTTCTATATAAACAATAGTTACATACTTTTTGTATATTATGTTTATTTACTTTTATATATATGTATGTAAGTATACCTAACCTATATCAGCAAAATATCTAACGAACCAAATAACTTAAATGTACTTATATGTTTTTTTGTAAACATATATATACAAAATATATATATATATACGAAAATACGATATAATTTCTTCTTTTAAAATTGCTTAGCAACATTACGAAGTTAAATTTTAATCTCAGAATTAAAAAAAAAAAAAAACAAAACTTGTAAAATAAAATGGTGTAAAATTGTAAAATGCGGTAATATAAGTGTATATATGAGTAGAAACTATATTTGCATACAAATATGATAAGAATATTAAATACATAATGATTTTATGTTAATTAAACTTTTATGTTACACATTGTGCAGCTCAGTGTTACTTAATACTACCTTTTTATGCTTTTATTGCATGGTTTTGTATAGAGCACCAAATTTAATTACAAATACTCACAGTTGTTTGAACTGAAAAGTCGTCAAACTGCCTATCTTATAGATTTTATCAATGGCTGTATCTTGATATTATAAATGCCTAATAATTAGAATTCAGTTTTTCGAATTCAGTCACTAAAACAACCAGTCTCTTTAAATTAATCAGACCTTTATATTTCAAATACCAATACAATTACCAGTACCACTACCTCATTACTCATTACTCATTACTTAGTCAAATTACTTTGTTTTATCTATGGCTGTCTCTCAATATTAAAAACGCTGAAAGCTTAGAACTCCAAAAACTAACTAATAAAACACAACCACCAGTCTCAGTACCTGATTACTCATAACTTCTTTTCAAATACTTATAATGATGTATTGCACTTTATATATGAAGATATTTAAAATACTTTAATACTAGAAAAATAATTGAATTCTTGATAATTTTAAGTATTTCTTGGTATTTAAATACTCGAAAATACTAAAGTATCAAAAAATAATTACTAGAGTAATTTAACTCAAAAATTTAGTTACTTTCAAGGAATTGCAAGTATTTTTACTTATTTTTTAAGTAATACTTATAATACTGGACAAATTGATGAGTATCTGGTAATGGTACTTACAATTGTACTTGAGTACGGTTTCTTAACATCTTTTAACACATTCTAATGAGTATATGGTAATGGTGCCTGTATTTAAGTACAATTTTACTCACTATTATACAGGTCTGAATTTAATGTAACCATTGAAAAATTTTCAACATCTTCTAATGAGTATTTGGTAATAGTACTTTCAACTTTACTTAAGTACAATTTTCTAACACCTTCTAATGAGTATTTAGTAATGGTAATTACAACTGTACTTAAGTACCATTTTTCAAAACCTTTTAATACATTCTAATGAGTATCTGGTAATGGTACCTGTTGATTCACCTGAACAATTGAAAAGCTTTCAGCACCTTCTAAGTCTATATAATGAATAATAAAGAACTCTCAGAGGCACATATATTGTAAGAACTTTTCAGTCAACACATCATCTACATATAATAATATATTGAAATTTTTTTTTAGGTTAACAAAAATCATGTACTGTACATAAATATTTGAAATATTTCAATGTCTGTTTTATATAAAAATAAATCTACAGATATATTTATCAAAGTATATGTAGTAGCTATATACTAGAAAAATATTTTATCCATAAACCATATTGTAATATAAAATAATATAATATAATACATGGATACAGGTATTATATTCTTTCTTAAACAATAATCCCCATATATATAATATATATATATAGTTGTTTGTGTTTGTGTATAAATAAGGAATGTTAACTTAAATGAATAAGAAAATAGTGTTGGTTAAATTAAATTATGAAATTTATTAATGAAAAACTGTTTATTCATGCATGCATTGTGGTTTTTGACTTGAATTATTTCTAGATATTATAATAAATTTTCATATATATAGGTATTTGTATATATAACATGTATATACATTCAATTTTGTTGGGTTTCTGCATCTATACCTTTAAAAAACGGTAAAAATAACCTTCTTGTAAAAAAAAAATTTCTAATTCTGATAAAATAGGGACTGGACAAAACTTCATATAGTTTTTCGATAAATGTTTGTACTGTACATGAATTAAGATTAATTGTGAATTTTAATTGGTGACGTTTTATAAGTCCTAGAGTCAAAAGTCCCTAAGAGATTTATAAATCATTTTGTGGGTTAACGGATATCATGTAATAAGGGACTTTTGACTCATGGTAATATTATTCGTATAGAGACTTAAATCCATTTTCAAAAGAAGAGTCATAACTCCCATAGCGATTTATAACTCACAAAGTGAGTCATAAGACCCTTAACATTTAAACAATTCAAAATATTGAATTTATGTCATAAAAAATTACATAATTAAATGCAGTTAGAGATCAAATGAAGATTAAAATATTTTGAAATGATTAATGATTTAAAGTGATTAAAAAATTCGAAAGAGACATAGGCACAGTAAATTTACGCCCAACGAATTATCGCTTTAAAATTTTACGCTTTTATGATTTAATCCTTTTTCCTGTATATACATATATATATATTTTTATAACAATTGGAATTTTATAGTGGGTTCCAAATTCTATGTTGTAAACATATTCTAGGAAATGCAATAGCAACACAGGCGCTTATAACCAACTCTTATAACTGAACTAAGTTTGACTTAACTTACATAAGTTCGATAATATAATTACAAATGAATAAGTTCGAAAATTTACATTTGGCAATTTTGCTTTCCGTATTCTGTCAAATTTTTTGCCTTTGACAAAATATGTGTATCTGTTGAATATAAAATTGAATAATTATAAAGTTGGTTGCAAAATCAGGATTGCCTCTTTTTTTTTCTAAGATATCAATATATACATCAATATGCGGAACTGCGAATCAGAAAGGGTTTTATAAGTAGATTTAGTTGGTTAAAAAGCGTATATGTAACTCTTTTTTTCAAGCCAACTCTTAAATCTCTCCTAATTTAACTAATTATTAATCTAACTTGTATTTAATTTTTTATTTTTAATAATTTTATCTAAATTATTTCCTTATGAAATAAATTGGATAAATTTAAAATTATCACTTTTAATTTTTCGAAGTTATTTCAATCGAATTTTGTTCTAAGCTGGTGTTGACCCATTACTTTGTGTTTGAAGTCCCAAAGTAATAATTCCCTTAGGATGTTACGACTCATTACTATGACTTCTGACGCGTCACATTTTTATTAAATTAATGATACATTTTATGGCACTCCAAAAATTTCCAATACAATTATAATGTAAGAGTTTTTATTTTAAAGTCAAAACAGATTAAAATCAATGACTTACACGTATTCGTTTGCAATTTAATTCAATTTTTCAGGAAAAAAAAAAAAAAAATCTGCTGACAGATGACAGATGCAACAAAACATAAACTAAGTTCAAACATTTGTTGGTATAATGAATGATGCAAAAAAACAAAATAAATATAGAATCTAACCAACTTTAAAAAACAAATTTACTTGTTAAGCTAAACCAGAGTATATGAGTATAGGTATTTGCTTTATGTTTTTTACAAAATGATGTATGACATGCTGTTGTCTTTTTTAATTCAATATCAAAAGTTTAAAAAAAAGTTCAATATTTAATATATATATTAGTATATATATATGCATATGCATGCAATTCAATTGATTTATGATAGATAACATATTTTCTATAGGAATGAATTATACATATAGTATGTAGGTTTCTATATTTTAAAAATTTACATTCTTCTTAGATGGTTTTTATTGATTTTTTATATTTTTCAGATTTTATGCAAAATTTGTTCCAGATTTTTTTATTATACATATATATATTTTTTTTTTTAAATTAAAATTGCAAATGACATTTTGCTGTGCTGAATTGTAATTTGAACATGATTGGTTTAATATTTTTTTTTGTTATAGAAAGCTTTCTAAATAAAAGTTTATTTGTTTCAAAATGTTTAAAAGTTATAATTCTATATTTTATATTTTCATTCAAGTCATTCAGAATTTGATTTTAAATAAAACAAGAAATGAAACAACAGTAAGTGGCTGCAACCTATTAAGTCCTTACATCTGACAAATTGAATTGAGAGTTACGAGAACCACCACTTCAACTCATCTCAGATGTAGAGAGCATTTAGAGAGCAAAGCACTCATTTCATTCCTCTCAAATTTCAGAAGCAACGAAAAAACATAAAGAAAACAGAAAATAACACTCTTGTACCAAACTTTAAGTTTCAACCTTTTTCAATTTCAAAGATATGCTTACCCACCAACCCACCACTTTAATTTATTTAAAAACTGAACTACAAAGTTTCAAATTTCTTGCATTATTAATTTTGAAAACATGCTTATTAAATATTACTCCAATCTTTACTAAATCTTAAGGACATAATATAAACAGGATAGAACACTCATGTGCCAAATTTCGGGAGGGAGGTACCCGAACCATCACTTCTATTCATTCAAAATGCAGGGGAAAAACTAAGAAACAACCTTGTACCAAATTTGAACGTTCTATTTTTATTGGTCTCGCAGATGTGCTCCTTTGCCCGTGAATTCAGAATCCGAAACCATGAGGCGATCTCGTTCATTTTCAATCCCCAACTTATTTCATCATTAGATACCTACTGCATACAACTGATCAAGATAGCATCATTATTTTTGAGTTACCCAGCGTACAGACGAACAGTCATCGCTAAATCGACTCAGGAGGTGACCCCGAACAAAAATACCTATATAAACTTTTTATGTATCTAGATTGCTTCCTCTTGGTGGTTCACAACATCGTTCCAAACCCCTCGAGTAATATACTCCCATACTAATTTCAGGTGTAGGGTATAAAAAATTTAAAAGCAAATAATATTCAATCGAAATTAGAGTAAAAAATTTTACAAAAATTAAAAAAAAAATTCTTATAAATTGAATTTGTGTGTTATGAAAAATCAAGGATTTTTTTAACATGCGCACACACTTTCAAAAAATGTTTTTAGATAATTGCGATTATTTTTGCATGGAATTTTATAATCATTCTTAGAAATTGGGAAGGAGTAAGCAATGAAGAAATTTTATTATTAAAAGTTAGCAAAGCTTAACGTAAGTATCTTCTTATTGTACAAAACCCTTTATATATAAATAGAAAATTGAAAAATATCTAAAAATAAAACATTAGGAGAATAAAGCTTCAAAAAAAATCCGGGTATTATTCATGTATGTATATAGAATTAAGTTTAAATTTTTGTTAAATTATCTAATAAAATTAATTAAAACTGAGAAATCTTTTATATTGTAGAAAGCATGTTTTATAATACCACTTTCTCCTTTTTTATAATACCACGATTTCGAGAAGCTATAAATCTACACTATTCTAACATTTATTCACATGATTGTAGTTAGTAACTTTGAAAATTTTTTAAACAATACAAAGAAAAAATTACTACCACAACCCTATTTCTCCAGCCACTAATCACTAATGAAATTGTGATTCTTTTGATATAATTTAGTTTTTTTACTAATCAAAACTTAATTTGAGTTAAAATCAAAAAGGTTCAAGAGCTACTTATCAAAAAAATTATTATTTTGATTAACTTGGGAAAGGGTTTTTACAATAGGACCCACCACTTTTTTTTAATATATGTTGATGTTTCTCGTTGAATTTTTGATTTTCCTCTTTATTTTATTGACTCTATGTATATGACTCTGTATATATAGTTTCATTGTAGCAATTCATATGACCACATCACAGCGCTACCTTGAACGGACAAATTTAGAAAAACTTAGAAAATTTTCCAAAAGAAAAAGAAAATCTAAAAAACTTAAGACCTTGCCATTATAACTAATGATTTTTCAAATAAAAAAATTTTAAACTATATATTATAGATATTTGTACACCTGTATTATGTAATTTGAAAAAAAGAACCTTTAGGTGCTCCCCATTTTTGCTGGTAAAAGAAGAAAAAAAAAAAAACAAACTGAATTTGTAAAATTAAATTTTGAAGAACACGTGTAAAAAATAAAATAGTGATGACTGTACAACTTTTTTTGTGTTAAACGATAAATCAACTATTATTTATTTTTCTGTGAATTTAGAATTATTTTTTTAATTTTTTTTTTTTTTTTTGTAATTTTAAAAACCAAAGATAATGCTGGACAATATTTTGCATTTTGTAGAGTTACAAGTAAAACTATATTAAAAATTTAAGCACAATTTCAAAAAATTTAGCAAAAGAATTTAGCAATAATTTCATTCTATCCGTCCGTCTGTCCCTTCGACCACGTATTGAAAAAAAATGAAACAACAGTAAGTGGCTGAAACCGATTAAGTCCTTACACCTGACAAATTTTTGATTGACAGTTACACGAACCACCACTTCAACGCATTAGACAGACGAAATAGAACTACCTTGTATCAAATTAAAATTTTCTAACTTTATTAATTCCAAAGATGTGCTTATTAGGTCTACTACAGCTATCAGAACCTCCACTTTCATTTCTTTAAAATTTCAGAAGCATTTAGAAACACTTTTTGTACCAAACTTTAAGTTTCTATATTTATAAAATTCGATGCTTAAAAGTCTTTGGGGGGGTGTTTGGGAGTCCAAACCGCCACTTTAATTTATTAAAAAACTCAACTACAAAGTTTCAGATTGAATTTTCAGATGAAAAATTTGTTTTATTCCCAATTCTAATTCTGCACTCTTTCTGCACTCTTTCTGGGTATTAGCTAGTAAAATATAAATCTTTTAACTAAACTTTAAGTAAACTTAATTTCAATTTAACTTCACTAGCATATTCAAAGTGAATAATTTGAAATCAAACTGTGTGTAAGGTTGCTATGATACCAAAGAACTTGAACGCAGAAATAGTAAGAAAAATAGAAAATAAAAAAATTACTTCTTTTAAGCTTTTTGTTGGCTTTCCTGAACAATGCAGTTTAACTTTCGGTACATGTTTCTTGACAACTGTAAAAGCTTATAACACGCTTTTTTTTGAGGATTTTTCTATTATGTTGATGGGGGAAGGAAGCTGGATAAACGCGCATTTTTTTATGACATAATTCTGAATCCATGCAATATGTTTCTAATTCCTCAGCTTAAAATTTTTTTTTTTCATAAGAATGTGTGTAAGAGAAATTGGTCTAGCAGTTTCCCATTAAATGGTAGCACAATAATGCGTTTTTTGTATGGAAAATTAACAAGGGAGTGACTCTTTTAAGTTAGAAACTTGAAATTTTGGAAGAAGTTAGTGTTTTTTTTGTGGCATCCAATGTAAGTAAACTGTCAAAAGTTGAAATTTTGTTTTTTTTTTGAATACCTGTAACTTGAATACTTGTCCAAATTATTTAATTATTTACATAAAATGAAAACAGAAAGTGTCTTTAAATTTTTAACCTCAATTTTCCAAGAGCTAGTATAAAACATTTTGTAATTTTGAAAATTTGCTTTTTTCAAAAACCCTCGATTTTTTCATTACGTGTTTTATATATATACATATATTATTTCTTCAACACTTAAATAATTCGAACACAATATTGAACATAATTTTAACATTTTTAAAACAGAGATGTAAAACAAAATAAAAAAAAAGAAGATAAATTTAGTGAAATAAACTGAATTTTCGAAAAACCAATAGATTGAGATCCAATATTTTATTAAGATAAAGGTATATACATGTACATAGGATATATATATACATATATTATGTATATTTATTTGTTTGGATAATATATGTAGAAACAAATATTAGATAATAATATAAAAAGCATCAATCTTTTCCTCGGCAAATATTTTCCAAAAAAAAAAAAAAAATAAATAAATTGTGCTCGATAAACAAAATTATATTTACAATATAGTTTATTGTAAAATGTTGCTAACTTCACGACAAGGAACCAATTTACATTAACAAATTTTTTGAATAACTATATTAAGCATTTTATTTGTTACATATGGAATTAAAGTGTATATTAAAAATTTTCGATTTTAAAGAATTAATGCAAGGTTTGAATTTGGTATGTTTTAAGGTGCGTTTATATTAGAGCTGCGATAAGTCACTTATCGCAGCTCCAATATGAATGCACCCTAAGACGATGCAAAAAGCAATATATTTCAGCAAAATAAAAAGGACTTTATGGCGAAACGGTCAAAAGTCGAGCAATTTTCTCAAAATTATTATTTAAATTTAAAAGACAAATACATGAGACGAGACTGATTATTTTGTGACCCAATAAGCTTATTAATATAACATTTTTTTTTTTTTTTTTTTTTTTTTTGGCCTTATTACTTCTCTTGGGAGCATAGGATCTCTACTAGGCATCTCCATCTGACTCTATTCGGAGCAGTTATTTTTGCTTCCTCCCATGTTTTTCCAATTGAGGTTAGTTCTTCCGATATCGTTCGCCTCCAGGTGTTATTGGGGCGGCCTCGTCTTCGGGTTCCTCATTATTGTATCCGAGGCTCTGCCTTGTATTTCGAATCGTTTTTTTTTTCCTTTTTCAATTAAGTAAATGATTTGTCTACTGTAATCTATCTACAAGATGTCGCTTCTTAATTTTTTCCCTAGTGTCATCTATCGGTCAAGTAGAGAAACCGTGTCATGGTTTTAGGAGCGTACTGCCATTGCATATGACAGTTGCAATTACATTTTCGTTTCTGTCACATATGTCATCTTTGATCATATGCACATATAGGTTATTGTTGATTCAGTATTAATTATTAGATTATAGAGTATAGAGTATATATTAATATAACATAATGATGAATAACTGACAATTTAAACTCTAAATTTAAAAGGAGTAACTTTGTATTATGGTTTGCTATATATATAAATATATGTGATATCTAGAGATAATCTAAACATTTACATGAAACTTTTAAACCCCTGCGAAATGTTCTTCACATAAATACTTCTTAAATTAATATATTCTAACAAAGGGCATATTGCACTAACCATTTATCAACCATTTCATTTCTAGTTCCTAGACTATAATACCCTACAACTTCATCAGTTTTCCTTTGTCAATCTTAGCGTTGAAGTCACGCATAATAATGTTGAGTTCATGTGGCTTTGTGATTTTAAAAGATTTTTTATTTTTACGTAGAAACTTTTAACTTCTTGATCGCTTGCATCAGCTCGAAATAAACTTGAATGACATTTAAATTGATTGGTATTGTGTTAAATTTCAGAAGCATCGTTTTGTCGGAGTAAAGTAAAAAATCTGATCCAGTATCAGATCCAGTGATTAGTATTCCTGAAACAATTATGCCTACTTCTTTTCTGTGTTGAGCAGTGTCTTTGCCTGAGTAGAACATTTTTACACCTTGGGTTTGACAGTGACCACTAGTCCCCTGATTTCACTAATTCCGAGTATGTCTATATTTAGTCTTTTTATTTTGTTGATAGTGTTGGCAAGTTTTCCAGCTTCGAAAAGACTACGTACATTCCAAGTACCAATTTGAAGATGTTATTTTATTTTATCTCCGGGGAATTTTGGCACCCTCTTATTGCCGGAGATTGAGGAATGTGTTTTTTCTGTAGTTTTCATGTGATTTTCGTTTTTTGTAACACAGCCGCCCCTTTGGGTACAGACGCTGTTTGTACCCGCGTACTCTAGGACAGACGCTACTATAAATCAAAATTTGATTTTACGCTCGGAAGCTTAACCAACCAAATTCGTTTGTTTGCTGACTTCAACTACACCAACTGGGTTGGATTACTATAGCACATTTATTTATTTATATATATTAATTGTAAGTAGTTAGTGTAATAAACCTTTCGCTTCAAAATATTTCGGCTTGGTTCAGCCATCGCGCACTTTAAATATGTACTATAACTTAGTAGTCTTAGTGCTTGATTCACATTGTATATTTGTTCTAACCATCATCATCATCCATATTAATCGGCTTATTAGGTCACAAAATTGCCGGTCGCGGCTTAATTTATTTTACATAAATATAACTAATAAGTTAAATGTGAAAATCGCTAGATTTTCAGCGTCTTCGCGACAATAGTTAGACTTTGACACTTACAAAAAAATTGAAAATCATGTGTTAAAATATTGCCGATGTAAACTGTGTTGAGCAGCCTTGTGTCTATTCACAATAGTAATTTGCATTAAAAAATTTTAAAGCTATATCTATCGTATTTATATATATATGTAGTTTGTTTTCTTGTTTGTTTACTTCATACTTGAAAACATTTATATTATGTTATGTTAAAATTTTTGGAAATCCTTTTCGATTTCATTTTGTATTTTTCCGCACCTATTTCCATCTCTCTCTGTCTCCTACCTAATATACGTTTTAAGGTTATTTAAATCCGAGAACTTGAGTAATGACATATTATGTACTATAAATTTATATATATATATATATATATATGTATATATATATATATATATTTGTTTTGTTTATTGTTGTAAAATATATATACATATATATATTTTGTGCATATGTATGTATGTTAATAAAATATTTGTCTGTGTGAACATAATATTTTTATTTTTTATTTTTATAAGAGTATATACATATACATTATACATGGTGACTACAGATGTTTCTACACGTTTTTTGGAAAATTTTTGTTAATTTTGTTTTTATTTTATTGGAGATAAATATTTCCAAAAAATTTTCATGTAGTGTTGTTTGATGTTCTCTTAAAAAAAAAAATTAAAAAATAAAAAGAAACAAAAATAATAAAAACAAATTATCAGCAAAATGAAATTTGTGAATTATTCGCCCTGTTTTTCATGTCTACGTTCCTGGAATATTAAATAGACTTTAGATTTTGAATTTTTTTTTTTTCAATTTTTATTCTCCATTTATACAACGTTATGTGTTTACCCACAAAATTTTTCTAAATGTTAATATTGAAAAATCATTTAAATACGAGTATATATATATATATATATAATATTATGTATATATATCCCAATATATATATTGTTACTTTTTCAATAAATTTGTTTTTTTTTTTTTGTTTTTATAACATTTTACTTTTAGATTTTAACCATCTTTGGCTTTGGCTTTGGTAATTCAAAAAATTTATAATTTCTAATATATTTGATCCATCTAAGACCTCTTTTAATTTTCCAATAAATAATATTAATTTAATTTTTTAATTCGTTTTTTGAATTCTTTAAAATATTGGTACTGTTCAGTTGAATAAAAGGCTTTAATATCGATTAAAGGTTATTATTTCACAAAACTACAAAATCTGTTCGTCATACCTAGCTAAAGTGGAAGCAATTGACAAAGGAAGCTGCTATATTTCATTAACATTTTTTAGTAGCTAACCAGCGCATGGTGTTTAATAAAAGCCTCTCATTCTTTCCGTTGATATGCCAGGTACTAAATTACCACGTGACCGAGCCTGGAAAGTATCAAAATCCTATAGTAAATAAATCCCAAAGTAACAAAATCCCAAAGTAACAAAGTCCCAAAGTTACAAAATTCTAAATCACATAATTTAAAATTTCAAAATCCCGAAAAATTACAAAATCGCAAACACTAAACGCCAAAGTTAGAAATATTTAATGATAATTTTCAAAAATATGGATTTGCTTCTTAAAAATGTCAGAATTTTTTAAAAAATTTACTTTATTTTTCATAGATAGCAAATGTCAAAACTAAATATTTTTATAGGAAATCCTGTAAGCATTTGGCATATATTTTAAAATTGATTTTAGAGTTGGATATAAAATATTTTAATATATTTATATGTACATATATATATATATATATATTTATATATTATGTATATAAGGTTTTAAATAATAACGGGTGTTAGAGTTGGATCAGAGTTATATGCTTTTTACAAAATATGTTTGAATATATTATGTATACATATATGCAAGATTCAACTTTGGAAGGATTTTAGACTTGGTTGCAAAATCGGTATTATATGTATTCTAGAATTTATATGTATTTGTAGGTATATGATTTAGTAAGGATTTATAGTAGGTTACAAAATCAAGATTTAAATAATTTGTTTAGTAGGGGGTCCTTTTAAAAAAAATAGTTTGTCATTAATTTTTGAACTTTTGATTTGTTTTTAAGTATGGATTTTCGTACCCACCCCGAATAAAATTTCGTAATTTTGGAGTTTGTGATTTAATTTATTTTGGGACTTTGTAATTTGGGATCTTGTAATCTGTAATTTTGTAATCTGAGATTTTGTGTTTGGGATTTTGTGATTTGGGATTACGTTCGCAACACACCGAGGCTCCTAAAAATATTTTAATAGCAGAATTGGTAGAATGAAATTAAAAATTTTTTTATTTAATTATTTGCATATATTTAGGCTAAAGTTAACATTTTAGTTCCAATAATTTATTTTAAACTTAACAATAACAAAAATCTAATTAAAAAAATATTTGTTATAACTAATATAAGACTGTATTAGAACAAATTATTTAAAAATTTAAATATCTTTTAAATCATTTATTGCATTATATTAAGCCGTTGTAAGTCGTTAACGACTGGTTATTTTGAGCACTTTTTAGTTAATTAAATTACATTTTTTTTTTTTAATAATGATTACGAAATAATACACTTTAATATGAAAAACCTCTCTACAAATTATTTAGTTTAAAAGTTTTATCATATTTTTTTACATTATTTAATTTGAAATTTAACTGAATCCTTTATTAAAGACGATGGTGAATTTTTGTCGTTTGGCACGCGGGAGTGTAAAAATCGAATTTTGGTTTTCTGAATCAATTCTGAATTTAAAAGCATTTACAAAAGAAATATCTAAATTAAAACTGATCTGGATTTGAATTAAACCCTACAAACTAAAAATTAATACATTTCGTTATCCCCGCTCTAGCTATCCGAACTCTGCGTTTCTTATACTTTCTTTGCAAAAGGGCACGTGACTGATTTTGACAAAAAAGCACATGAATTAGCAGCCGGTTCTAGCCTTTTATTCTTTATTGGAAAGGAAAAGAAATTGGTTATACCTAAACATTTAAATTAACATTTTAATAATGTTTTTTTTTCAGTTATGTTTATGTATGTAAATATTACATTAGAAATACATAAATGTTAGAAATAACTTTTAAACATTTTGATTTTTTGTTTTTCTTTTCAACACTAAAGAATTAATGAAAAGAAATAGTATGTTATGTGCATAAATAACATTTCACATAGCAAAGGGCACGCTAATCAGCAGCAGCAGCAGTTTGTCTTTTATTATATTTAGATATAATAGACTATAATCATATCATATCGCAATTCGACTCTAATTTCGACATAGTGATGGGTACAGATCCTTAAATAATAAAACAACACACATATAAATAAATTCTTAAATTATTTAAAAATTTATAAATTTAAAATATATATTACTTATACAAAAGTTTTCTCCAATGAAAGTTGATCCCATTTAATATTACAAATAATTTGTAAATTCAACAAATATATAATTTATTATCAAAATTAATATTATTATTTATATATATATATAAAATTCTTAATTCCATTTTGTTTTCTTATTATGTGACAATATTTCTATTAAGAATTTTTCAAAATCCAAATAATGAAGATATATTACTGAATTTTAATAAAAAATAAAAGAAAATGATGGATCGAAATCTTCTACGAGTATATGTATATTTTCTTATCTTCTTTAATATTAAAAAATAAATTCACATAGGAATATAATATTAAACCACTTAAGTAATCTATAATAAACCTATTAATATATAATTCTACAGGATATTACAAACATTAAAAAAACAATATATGCCCAACTTTTACATTTTTTTATTTTTAATAAAATTATATATTTTATTTCATTTAATATTTTATATAATAGCATATTAAAGCTTTGTCTACTCATGTTTATAAATTAGGACAAATTTTTCCAATATAGACAGTAAAATTGAACATGACAAAAATAAAAAATTATATATATTTAGTTATTTAAAACCTATTATATATATCATTTGTAATACAACTGGCTTTTTATGCTAGATTTAATCTTTTAAAAAGAATTTAGCACAAAAGCAAATTCATTGGCAAAATAAAGTATTAATTAAATAAATGATAAAAAAAACTAAAGGGTTTTCAAAAAAAAGCACATTCACAAAACTACACTACATGTTTAATGCAGAGTTTTGGATAAAAAATATATATACTCTTTTCACATAAATTTGGTCCTTTTGCAAATGACATATGTCCATTTTTAAATAAAATTTATTTTTTTTTTTTTTTTAAATTGAATTAATCAGAAATTTTTAAATGAGATTGATCTCTTTTTCAAATCAATTTTGTTCTGGTTTTAAATATGCCTCCGTATCTTGGGACTCAAAAGCCGGACCAACTTGATTTAAAAACCGATATCTACGATTCTGTAGTAGACCCTTTAAAGGCGAGAATAATTTAGAAAAGTTCTAAAAAAGTGCACTGACATTTTTTAGAGCATTTTTTAAGGCGGACTTATGGGGCTAACTTTTTCATTTTTTCTTGCTGTATTTGGATTCTACTATAAAATCTGTAAGTACTTTTTTCCAATACGTTGATCAGACTGCTGGATCCGAAGAAACAGGGCTGACCAATTTAATTTGAAAATTTCAGAATATTTGTAAAAACCAAGTTAAGTTCACGTGAAAGAGAATTAAGTTCACGTGAAAAGAGATAAAAATATATTCAAAATATTAAATTTATTTATTTTATCAACTCATTCTTAATTATAAATATTATAATGAAATCCATATTTAGAATATAAGCTCACTGCAATCAAAAAAGCCTGTTAACATGTGTCGAAATATAATGTTTGAGCTTTAGTGTTAAAATTCAACTTTGTTAATATATACAAAGGTATCTACATTATTGGGTTTTAAAAATAGTAGTATTTTTAGGTCATAATAGCACTTGATTGGGAAAGTTTTGAAATTTTTTTACGTAAACTTATGATGATTCTCTAGGATTCTTTCCTTACCTAAAATCTTCAGGTAGTAGGAGTTTAATTAAAACTTGCACAAAAATTTGAATCTGTTCATAAAATTTTATTATATTTAAGCAAAAATGGTTCAAAATGATTAAGAGACACTTTCTTTACTTTAAGTGTTTTAAAATAAGGAAAAATCTTTAACACACGATAAAATATAACGTATACCTATTTCAGCTTTTATTTTTGTATATTACTTCAAAAAAAAATTTGGACATGTATTCAAGTTACAGGTATTTAAAAATAGCTACATTTAAATTTTGACCCTATACAGCTCCTGAACGGTGGGTGTCATAAAAAACTTTTCATAAATCACTCATACTAATTTCCAACTTCTCCCAAAATTTTCCACTTTCTAACTTTTGTCTTTCAGAAGATATAGGGGTAAAAAATTTTTCCCAAATTGAGTTTTTCATAACGATAAATTAAAATACCATATGGTAACCCTTTATATTTGTTCAGAGACGCAGCTGTCTTTTACCATTTCCTGATTGAAAATGTAATGTTATACTACTGCTGCTTAGAACTCTACTGCAGCAGTTTAAAAATTTGGTTTTGCGAGATTTTTAAAAAATAACGTGAGATTTTCAGATACGAGATTTGACACACGCGACTTTGACACGCGCGACTGTAAAAAAGGAGTTTACAATACGCGAGTTTTAACGCGCGCGATTTTAAGTAACAAGATTTTTAAAAGCATGAGATTTTAAGACATGAAATTTCAATTCGCGGGATTTCGATACGCTCCCTATTTTAATAAATATTAATCAAATAAAATATGTATATATTTATCGCATTCGAAACCATTCGAAAACTAAATGTACATAATTGCCAATGGTCGAAATAATCTCAAATTATACTTTCGAAAGACAAAAATTACGAAGATTTGAATGAGATTCAATAAAAGTAATTAATTAGTTTTATCGTATGAACACTATGAACCAGAACAAAGTTTAATTCTAATTAACCTATACTATATTTAATGCTATGTGAGTGAACCTTAAATTATTTTTAAATTTTCTCACTTTAGAATTGAACTTAATGACATAATGAAATTATAAAGTTTTTTAAAGTCTCACTATATTTTAACTTCAATATTTTAATATTTATTTTCTATATTCATTTCATCAATAGGATGAAGACCTAAAAACTCATATATAATATATGTTAAGGACATAAATACATAAATGGTATATATATATATTATGTTAAGTATATTCAGTCTAATGTTATAGGCCCAATTATTATTATCATTTTATTGGTTTTTTTTTGCTATAATATTCCTTAAATACAGTGATCTATCATTATTATCCTTTTTAACATACACACACACACACATGCAACCATATATATACAATATATATATACAAAATAATTTTGAAAGTAATATGAAGAAAAAAAAAACCATAAATAGCTAAATAAAAAATAAAAAATTTGAACAAAATTTTTGTAGACAGATGTCTTAACCCTGAATAGCCTCTTATCTTTTATATTCTACATAATGTTGTCAATGTATATAACCTCGTTGTATATATATAATATTATATAGTTGGTCCAGTTCAGCAGAAAATCACCAAAAAGAAGAAAAATGACAAAAAAGTAAGATAGACAAAATTTATTCAGTTTTTCCTACACAGAACTCTTGGAATTTTTCTAAATAGCAGGCACGAAATCTGAAAATGGAAAATATTCATTTTTTGATTCAGCAAAAAAAAAAAAAAAAAATAAAAAAATAATAAGAAAATAATTGAATTATTTATAGTATCCATATATAAATATTTTCTAAAAGAAATTTTCAATAAATTATTAATAATTCTTTATGTTTTAATAATGACTTTATACAAAATTTATCATTTAAGATATAACATAAATATATTAGTAATGTCAGTGTTTATGTCACTAAATAGTTTATTTCTCATAAATTTTTTATTTAGTTTTTATATTATATAATATTTATATGTATAAATCTTGAAAGTTCATATATATATAATTTTAATTTTTTCAAATTATCACTATAATTTGTTTTGTTTTATATTTCTTATTAGTTAATTTGACATTTGGTTGTTTACATTTATTAAAATTTTTTAATATCAATCTATTTATATACATATATAAAAAATTATACATATAAATTTTTTTTATGAATTTAATATATAGGATTAGCATTTTGATGTATTGATTGTTTTCTTCTTAATACACTTCATTAATTAATATGAATGCAATTTTTCCCTCCGCAAATAAATGAGAATGTGTTGATTTTCACCTCACGCTTTTAATTTCTCATGTTATTCACCATAGTATACCAAAAAGTTTAATAAAAATGTAATATCGGAGTCAGTCGTTTATGATTATTGAAATAAATAACATGTTGTTTAATTTGTAATTTTATTAAGAAAACTATTTATGTATAAGTAAATTATTTTGTAAAACTGTATATAAATAATTATTTTGTGAAATAAGAATAAATAAAGACCAAATGTAATAACTATATAAAATATGCAATTGTCTTATTTATTGGGCACACATATTTTTTGTAGAATATATATATTTGAGCATCTAGATAATGACATTATACTGTACTAGGCATTAGATTTTTTCTTCGATCATTTTTTTTAAACAAGAATTTTCAAATCCTAGAAGTATGCAATGTTATTTTAATAACGAAATAAAGTTTAAAGTGGATGCACCTATCATTTTTACTATCTATACAGCAGATCTTTTATTCTTGCTAGAAAGTGTAACTGGCAATTACTACGCCCTGGCATTAACAGATGATATTATAATATACTTTGCGAATGACACTGTAAATAGCATTCAGTATAAGGTAAAAAAAATGTTTAACATTGTGCAGGATTATTGTAAGATATGGATATTAAAAATAAATAAAAATGACAAAACTAGTTCAGACATTAGAAAAAATTGGAAACCATTTAAAATTGAATCGTCTATGTCAACTCTCGCAAACAAAAATTCATTGAATATTTTGGAGTTCAGTTACTTCGAAACTTGAACTTCATAGATCATGTTAAATACTCAATAGATAAAGGCAACAAATCCTTTATGGCAGCTGAAAAACTGTTTTACAACAAAAATATCAGCAATAGAGTTAAAATAATATGCTACCAGACATCAATAAGGCCAAATCTTGTCTATGGGGTACCTATAAGCTTAATGGAAAATAACGTAAATTTGAAAAAAAGTGCATAAGAATTTGTATTAACAAACATAGAAAGCCTGAGTCCGAATGCAAGCATTTTTATTCTGATAAATATTTGTATAAGGAATTAAAAATCATGAAAATAGATAATTTTTATGATAAAATTAATCCCGAAGTCATTATGATAGAGCATTAAAAACTCCAAAAAATAGTTAAATATCAAATATATTTTATCACAATGAAGATTCATTAAGAACGCGTTGTTCACAGGTTTTATAGCTTCTGAACCTTTCATCTTCTTAGATAAATATTATTATATTTAAAACCAAAATCATATTCCTATAGACTATTGCATTATAGTAGTCGCATAGACTATTGCATTATAGTAGACGCTACATGCAGTTTAAACTATTTCAAAATAGTAACTAGTAAATTTATACTTTTTAAAAATATTACAATTAACCCGCAAATTTATTTGAGTTCGAACTCGGGCTTTATAGCATTTCTTAATATAAAAGAAAAGAAAATCAGAAACAAATTGAAATTTATTAGAAAATAATTCAGCTAATAAAATCCATTATTAGAATATATTCTAAATAAAATATTTTATAGATATAATATAACATTATTTAATATTATTGACAAAAGAAACTTTAAAATTAGACTTACCATCTTTAACACCGGCAATTGCATAATCCAATACAATTAAAACTAGGAACAATTTTGTAATCCAATGAAACATTTCCATGTTGTTCTTATATTTATTGTATTTAAATGCATTTATTTAAAAAAATATAAAAATTTTTTTTTTAATTCAAAAAAAAAAACAAATTTTTTTTTTTATATTTTAAACAAAAATAAATGTATTAAATGAACATTTTAAAAAAATATACATAGCTATTAATTATTTTATATTTTTTTATATTTTACACACTATTTAGTTGGCAAATATTTATTTTAATTCTAAATAAATATATTTATTTTTCAATTTATTTTTATTTCATTTAAAATAAAGAATTTAAGTAAAAAAAAACTAATACCTACTTTGAAAATTTTTATTTAAATGGAAATTTAATTTATTAAAGTTTTTTTTATATTATTTTTCACATTTTATTTTCTTTATTTTCGAACTATTTTTATTAGGAAAATAAATTAAATATTTATTATTTTTAAAAGTTTTTTATTTTAATATAATTATTATATGTATGTATACATGTTTTTTGGCCCTTAAATGAAGAATAAAATTGAAATTTAATATTAATATTCTAAAATTATATTTAAATGATTTGCTGAATTATTATTTTAACTTAATTCTATAATAAATAATTTAATGTTAGTATGAAACTGAATTGTAGCATATTTAAATTAATTTAAGTTTAGATTTCAGAATTTTAGAG
The DNA here is from genome assembly GCA_963082915.1 of Dolichopus griseipennis. Lineage (NCBI taxonomy): Eukaryota > Metazoa > Arthropoda > Insecta > Diptera > Dolichopodidae > Dolichopus > Dolichopus griseipennis. Next base: position 28,041,840 of record OY720441.1, on the reverse strand, counting down.
GTGATGGGAACTTTTGTACACGAATAATTAATAATTGAGTGATTTTTTACTAATTTAAATTTTATTAGATTTATTGAAACCATTTCCAAGGAAGAAGCTGTTACGAGAAGCAGACTTAGGAGAATGATTAAAATTTTCGTCAAAAAAGATTGGAAATTAATATTATGGAATTTTGAAAATTAAAATAGAATATAAATTATTTTCATAATATTAATCATGATCTAATCATAATTTAAAATTTTAAAATGATTAAATGTAATCATAAGATTATTAATCGGAAAACGTATATATATAAATTTAAAGTTAAAAAAAATTTATATTAAAAAGTGAAATTGAAAAATGGAAGCCTAAATTTTTAAAATTCTACAAACATTATTATAAAATATTAGAAAAATGTTTTAGACTTTTTGTTTCGTAGAATAATATCGCCTTTTATTCAACTGTTGTATTTCGGCATGAATTTGAATTTTATCGTAGTAATTTTATTTATTTAATTATCGAATATTGTATTTATTCAAAATTGGTTATTAAATTTACAGCCCTATTCCAGAACTTATTACATTTTTTAATCTTAATTTTTTAAAATTTTTGTTATGACTTTTTTTGAGTATGAGACTTTTCTTATGACCATCAGGAGTTTCGTATTCTAGAACTACAATCATAATATTTGAAAGTCCTTTCCTGCAAACGAGCCTCTTAAAAACCAAACCATATATATGTATTTAAGGTCCCTTCCAAGTTTGGTTCTGGCAAAAGGGATGGTTTTAGTTGGTTTATGTACAACACTACCCAAATGAACCCCGTACAGTTAATCTGGGTAGCTTTCAATGCTTTCCATCAAATCAACACTCGTTATAAAAAAATATGAAATAAATTAAATCTGAATATGAATTTCAAATATTGAAATACTTTATTTAATGTTCAAAAATGTCAATTATTTGAATTTTTATCTGACCGATAGTTCATGGGTTAAAGTGGCTGCTTTTCAATCGAAAAGTTTCGGGTTCAAATCCTGGTCAGATTATATCTAATAATTGATAATCATTGATAATTATAATTGATATCGTAATAGTTTATATCATAATATAAAATAAATTTAACTGTCACACATGAAATGGAAAGCCAGATTCACTCGCTTATCACATTGTCTGTGGTAGGGGACTTTACATAAATAAATAAATAAATAAATAAATGAACAGTTTATTTCAAAAAATAAACAAAATATTTAAAAATTATTTTATTTCAAAAAACAATTTTTTTTTATAATTTGTATTTTTTTTTTAAATTTAATATTTAAAAAAAAAATATCATATCATATCCTAATGATAATATTTTCAAATAATTACAGTTTATTGACAATTGTGTGACTACTTTACAAATGTCAAATATGATTAAATTTTTGAAAAATCAAAAAGTGTAAAAAAAAGGTCAGAATAGTGAATTTTTGACAGTGTTGAATTGGGATTTTTCTATGACAATTTCTGGAACAGGGCTGTGACTATTGTTAAATCTATTGGAATTTAAATATTTGGATACCGTATGCATCAAAAACTTGTATTAAAAAAGGTTCCTTTTTTTCCTATTTCAAAGGATTAAATAACTAACTAACACATTTAAATATACTCACTCTGAATTCACTAAGATTAATTTAAAAAATAAAAACAAAAAAATAACACAAAAAAAACCAAATATTTATTTAAGTTATATTCACTGAATATTATTTTTTTATTTAAATTTAATTTAAATATTATTTATTTGATGAATTTAATTTTTTATTGAGCACATATTTAAAAAAAAACAAAAACACATTTATTGAATATTTTATTTTTTTTTTTTAATGACTCTAAAAGTATGCACACAAATGCAACACACACATTAAAAAAAAAATATTAAATAAAACTTATCAATTTGATTGTTTCTTTTTTCATTATTTAAATGCAAATTAATTTTTATTATATTGTTTCGATTATTTTAATTTAATTATATTTAATTCACTCATTTTTTTTATTTTTATTTTGTAATATAATCTATTATTAATAAAAATATATAATATATATATTATGTAAATAATGATGTTTTAATTCTCACAATATAATATTTTATTTGTATTTATTTTTAAATTGTATATACGTATGTTATTAATTTAATTAAATTGGAAATATAATCTGTTATTATATTCTATATATTTTTTTTAATATTGTAATTTTTTTTTTAATATTATATTAACATATTCATAAATTGTATGTTTTTTTTTTTAATTTACAAGTTTCACTTTTAAATTTTAACTATTAATTTTGGCTATTTGCATTTTTTTAAGTTATTTTAAATTTAAAAAAAAAATATTAATAAACTTTTTTTTAAATAATTATTATCAATTTTGATGTTGTTTTTTTAATTTGCTTGATTAATATTATATTAATTGCATAAAATATAAACTTATTTAATATTATTTATTTTTAAATACTGGAAAATATGTTTATTTTTTTTTTTAAATTAAATATTAAAATATTTTTTATATATATTTAATAAATTACAAAATAATATTTTTTTAATTGAATTTAGTTTTGATTTTTTTTTTTAAATATATTATAAATATTATAAATTTTATTAAATTGTTTTATTTTTAATTTTTATATCACAATTTAACTTAAAGTTATTTTATTTTTGCAAAATCATAATTTTTGATTTAATATTGTTTATTTTGCTAATAGCTTTTAATCTGAAAAAAAAATCAAAATTAAAAATAACATTTAAAAAATAATTTAATATAATGTATTAAATTAATATATACTATATATTTTTTTTAATCTCAACTGAAATATATATAAATGTATTTCGTTTGATGTATATTTCATTTATGGAATTAAAAAAAAAAAAATAAAAAACAAATTAAAAAATCAAATAAATTATACATATAATATGAGAAAATATAAAATCATTATTAATTTAAATGTCTTCAAGCTATTTAATAATATTCAAACAATGCCTCTATATACAAGGCCTCAGTGTGATTTTTTACTGAAATTTTTTCTGAGTGTGCTATATAATGTCAAAAATTACAAAGTATTTTCAAATAATTTCAATGAAAAAAAAAAGAAAAACAAAAAATAAGTAATTTTTTTTTTACTTTATAACCTATCTACAATGAACCCACTCGTTTCGCTCTCTATACGTAGCTATCTGTCAAATTAAGTTTAATGTATTGAATTTGATGAAAGTCGTCTACAACAGATGCTGCCCTGACACAGCCATTACGCAGCCATTAAAAAAGTTGTTTAACTTTTAATTTTTTCGCTTTTTCTACGTATTTAAATATCAAATAATTGAACTTTGAAAAATATGTTTTATTGAAAAAAAAAAATATATTATTAGAATCAAAAATTAATAACGTTATTAATTTTTTTCTATCTAGGATTAAATAATGTCAAACAATTATTCATAGTAGCTATACAATAAACTTTAAACTAATGAATATTTTTAATTCGTGAAATTTGTGAACAAAACAATGTAAAACAAGTGTGAAAAAAAACCAAGGGTTTTTAAAAAAGCACATTTTTCAAAATAATATAGTGTTTCATATTAATTTTTTTTTCGGAATATAATGTTGAAGCTTCAATATTAACGTTTAATTTAGGAAATATATACGTTGGTGACTAAGTTACTTCATACCTATAAAAACAGTAAATTTTTAAGTCCTAGTAGCCCCTCTATTGGGGAAGGTTGCCGAATTTCTCAAGGATATAATGCTTACTACTCTCCTTCCCCCAAACTTTTTTAGTTTCTAGGAATTAAATTGTGAATTCCACCCAAATTTGGAATTTTTCTTAGAATTTTACTATTTAGGCAGAAATGGTTAAAACTGAGAGACACTTTCTTCAATTTAAAGAACCCCTTTTAAATTAAAGAAAAACCTTTAACATATGTTAAAATATAATGTTAGACCTTTAAATTTTGTACATTAAGGAAAAAATATTTAAACAGGTATTCAAGTTACAGATGTTTAAAAATAGCAAAATTTCAATTTTCGAGCCGCTATAGCTCCTGAATATAGGGCTTGACAAAAAAATTTTGTTAACCGACTCCTACTAATTTCTAATGATCTAACTTCTCCCAAATTTCAAGACCCTAGCTTGGTCCGTTTAGAAGATATGTGTGGCCAAAAATTTTGCGAAAATTGAGTTTTGCATAATGGTAAATTTTAGTACCGTATGGCAACCCTAAACATTTATTTTAAAAATTTATAAAGTTTATAAAACCAGCTATCTTTTGCCACCAGCTATCAGATTGAAAATACACCTAATAGAACTCTTGTTATAACAATCTGAATATTGGACTTTTCCCAACTTTGGGGGGCTGCAGCTCCGTAACAGGTGGGGCTACGGAAAAAAATTCTTCTACGAAATAATTTTTTTTGTAATACCTACTCGTGGTTAAAATTTCTTTTCTCTATTTCAAACGATGTAAAAGTTTTTGTAAACATACGGACGGACAGACGGACAGACGGACAGATGGACAGACGGACAGACAGACAGACGGACGGACAGAGTGAAACTATATAGACACATTTTTACAAAATTTTTTGAAAATGTGCTAAAAATGTGCATTTTATTGTGGACACTCCTTTGTTGACTACGTAATGAGAACGAAACGAGAGCGAAATGAGAGCGTCATTGTAGACAGGCTATTAGTCTTTTGTCAAAGTTTATAGTGTGCGGACTACTCGTATGTCACCTGAAATTTTTTAACTAAATTAAAAAATTTAAAAATTATAAATGAAAATATTAACACTTTTTAAAGAAATTTTCAGAAAACCTATAGATAATATTATATTTTGTATAAAATATATTTCATATTTAAAATATCTCTGTACACAAATAAGAATCTTGTGTATAAATAAGAACTAATTTTAAAGTTGCTCTCTGAGCACTCTGGCCTTTAGTATATAGAGGCATTGATATAAATATAACTATAAATATATATTTTCTTTTATATTACATGTTGTTATAATGTTATATTGCTATTATGAGTTTTTTTTTGAAATTATTTATTAGTTTCTTTAATATACTTTATTATATTTTTTTTTATAAATTATATTTATAAATTTTTATTAAATATTATGGAATGTGAAATTTAATCATTCTGTGTAAAACGAGATGTATTTTTTCTTATTTTGTAAATTATTTTTAAACATTATTTATGTTTTAAGGTTTTTTTAATTATTTTAAAAATTTTATAAAAAATCTAAGGAAAATATTTATATCTATCATAAATTTTCAAATACGAAATACTATTACTAGATTTTTGTAGTTCACAACAGTGTCGACAATTGAGGAAATCTAAGTCCTATTATCCTTTAATATACAAGAAACATTAAACTCTAAAGGGTTTTTGTAATACTTATGCCTTAACTCAAAAATTACCGTTTCTATTCAATAAATTCTCAAATTTCCTGTGTGTTATAATTATATGTATAATTTTTTGGATCTCTTTTTGATGATAATTTAAATGATTCATTGAGACATGAGAAAAATAAGGTTGAGAAGCACTGACCAAATAAACAGCATTGTATTTTTTTGAAGTTTTGGCATGTAAATAAAAAATTTTTGGTTATAGTTAATATCTGATAAAATTTAATAAAGCCGAAGTTTCAATTTATAAATTTCTCCTGAAATTAATTGCAATTTAAAATTGCCAAAAAATGTTGTGCCCACCACAAAATCAAACAGCTGTTACAGGAAAAACGTTATGTGAAGTTCTTTTCAAGATTTTTTAACAATTCCATACGGAATAATTTTTACAAAGCAATTTAAAATTTATAGCTAAATATTTTTTAACATACATAACTGAATCTAATACATTATTTATTCAAATTAAAGTAACTCGTTATTTTGTTAATAATTTTTGATTAGATTTTTGAGAGACTCCAATATACTACATTTGAATAACGAAATATTAGAAAAAACAAACCTAAAAATTTAATGGAAGTATCCATTGGAGTTTGCGGGATTCTAAGGTTCCAATTTCTGGTGCAAAGGAAATACCTACCGCCTATTAAATTTTTATATATACCGGTTTTTAAAATAAAATGCACGAAAACAAAGTTATTTATCTCTTAAGTATTTACAAGGGCATATAAAGCCTTTATAAATTAACGGACCCTTTTCCTTTCGGATGTGAACCAATCGGCAAACAATATTATTTTTTATAAGTAATATAATTTATTTTGTTTGTATCATATATTTTATATTTTACTATTTATATTTGGTTACCATGGTTATTTGATAAGAAAAATTATTTTTCAATAATTTGTTTACTCACCACACCACCGAGGCCCCAAAAACAAAAATTAAATATAAAAAAAATATTAAATCGCCTACTAAAGCTAAAATAAAAAAAAATAAATAATTTTTTAACAAAGTAAAATTTATTTTACAAGGAATTTTGTATGTTTTTTAAAAAACCACACAAACAATAAAAATCATTTAAATTTATAAATTAATCTGTAAGCCAAAAACAGACAACATCATTATAAAAATCAGTTACATTATAATAATCTGATTTAAACGAATTTTTCTCATAACAATAATGAGTATTTCTTTTGTCTGCTCCTTAAAACTATAGCTCTAGGGACAAAAATAATCAACATAATAATATGCTCAATTACATTACTTTTTATTATTATTTTTTTAATACTCGTATTACAGATAAATAATTTTATATAATAAATATAAATAAAATTAAATTCTGTACAAAAATGAATTAAATTTTTTCCTTTTATTTTAAAGTACTTAAAAAATTTTTTCAGAAAATTTTGTAGCAATTTAAATCATTTTCAATTTAATGTTATGATATACAGAGTGATATGGCATTTATTATTAATAAAAAAATTTTTAAAAAATTTAATTATTAAATTTTGAATTTTTAGCATAATAACTCCAAGTCGATCGGTGGTGTAGCAATGACGTCGACCTCTCAATCAATGGGTCTCGGGTTCAAACCCTTGTCGGATCATATCTTCTTTTTTTTATTTGAATAAAAAAATGTAATTTATAATTTATATCAATAATAGTTTATAGGATATCTAATATTAAATATATACCAGCCACAATTGAAAATAAAAGGCTGATACACTCACTTATCACATTGTATGTGGAAGGGGACTGTTCATAAATAAATAAGTAAATAAATAAATAACTACCTTAATTAAATAATTTGAAGTTTTAATTTGAATAATAAATGTTTTAAATTATACTATTGACATAAAACACTCAAATTATTATTTATTAAAATATTTATAAAGAAATAATTAAGCCGCGACCGAATAAGCCGTTTAATATTATACAGTGATGCCATAGTCTCGAAATTCGAGCGATTTTCGTACTTAAATTGTTATTTATACATATATATAAACAAATAATTAAGTCGCGACTTGCAATTTTGTCACTGAATTAGCTAATTGACACGTATATATATATATATTGCTATGATTTTCAATTCTTCCGTTAGCCAGGATTGCAAGAAATTACGCAAGTTACTGTAGATAAAATTTTAACGGAAAAATGTGAATGTGATTGAAGTAATATTAGATATTATTTAATTATATACATTTATCAAACTTTCAGATAAGAAAAAATTTATAATTGGATTTTATTTTAGAATAATTTCAAACAAAATAAACGACCAGTAAAAATTCTCAAATTGTTAATGTAAAAACTGTTACTGTTAAAAAATCTGTTAAAGTGAAATGAAAAAAAAAAATATTCAATTGCAAAAACTTATTACAAAATGTAAAAAGTATATCACAGTTCTAAAACTATAAACAAAGGTGAAATATTAAATAAAATACAGAAATGCGATACAACTCCGATTAATGCGATACAATTCCTATTAATGCGATTATAATTTACGATTTTTCTGTGTCCTCACCCCTTCCAGCTCTTTTATAGTTCTAAATTTAATTTTAATTCATTATAATATTATTTCGAATATAAATATATTTTTTTTTGATTTTATTATAAAAAAAATTTAATTAAAATTTTTTCAAAATATAGAAAATGTCCATTAGTATAGCAAAAGAGAAAGTGAAGAACAAAATTAAAATTATTCAGATGTTACTAATTAAAAAAGAACAGATGGTACTTTATTTTTTTTTAGTGTTATATGGGTAGAAATCTTTTCTATAATTTTACCTACGTTTTATTAAATTGCTACTAATTAATTCTCGATGTTGTTCTTTTTTTTTTCGTTCTCTTAAATTAATTTTTCAAAGATACAAAATTACCTTTTCAGAATAATTAAACCATCATTTTATTATTAAAATAAATTAAACAGTAAAACTCGTTTATGTATAACCTCACGATAAATGTTTCAACAGGCCTTGCAGCACAATCACTTAAAAATTCAAATTAATATTTTCCTTTTAAGTATCCGATATTTTCTTTTTAAGTATCCGATTCTCAAAAACTGCTCAGTTTTATATTTTGTAACTTTGGAACTCTACCCGCTATCTATCGGTCAGTAATAGAACTAATTATTAATATTTTAATAAATCTTTGGTAAATATACCTTTAAACGGAGTAAAAATAGTAAAACCTCGATACCTTTACCGGCTTTTAAGCAAATTTTAAAAGTATTTACAAGGGTTTTACTGTATTTTTTATTTCTATCATAATTTGATTGAAATTTAAAAAAAAAATGTCAGTTTTATGGATGATGTATACGTTCATAGAAGATAAACATTCAATTTATAATTAGCATAATTAAATATCTGTCAACTTCAAAGTTTTATTTTGGAACTTTCTAGGGGAAACTCTCAAAAAAAATTTAATTAAAGTAGTTGAAGCTAGATAAACCTACTATTAATCAAAATTAAAAACATATAAATATTAAAGCATCAGAAGCACCTGTAATATATGCTAAAAAATTTACAAACTCTAAAAAAGAGTTAATATGTTATAATGGAAAATAATTTATTTTAATCTACTTAATTTTATACTACCATATACGGAATATTATGGAGGTGTTGTCTATTTTAATAAACTTTGAAAATATGTTTTTTAAAACGTGACACCGTTGAGTTTTTCGGTTTTCAAAAAAATTTTATTTTTTTAGGATTGCCTTGTATTCCATATATAATTTTATAAATTAAAATTCTATCTTTATATCGAAATTAAATAGATTTATTTTTAGTTTTCTGATAGAAGTTGTAGTGGAAGCATTTATATGCTAAATTTTTTAAATATTAATAGATCAAATACTACCCTTCAATATTTATAAATTAGATTTTGTCTAAACTTAGCCAGAAATATTTTTCTATTGAAAGGAAAAATCCCCATATGACTGACATATAAATTGGACATCATTTTACTTTTAAAAATTTTCAATATTCTGGCCTATTAAAACAATATACAAGGCAAGATTTTAAGAATCAATTTTTGAAACCGTGTTCCAATAAGTCTTACAAAATAAATATGTTTTAAAACCATCTGCAAACATTAGCTAAATTTGTTTTTAGATTAAATAAACACATTTACTAATAATTCAGCTTATTTTTTTTATTCATTGTTTAGTCTATATAAACTAGGCTTTAGTTTCTTTAATCGTTATATTCTCACTAAGCAATTGATTACTCGGCTGTTACTTTATTGTATCAGATTATGAGTACACGAATGTTATATATTTATAATAAATCTTATCTTATATTACGATATTAACTATTAAGATATAATTATACAATTTTACGATATATTTTTTTATTAGATACGATCTGACTTTGAACCCTAAACTATCCAAATGAAAGGTGGCAACTTTACCACTACGCCATTGATCAGATTATACAATTATAATTATAACTCAGTAACATAATATAATTCTCTAATATAATTTTAGTTTCCAATATTTTAAATTTTATAAAAATTTTAGATATTTAAATATAATAAGAAGTTGAAAATACAATTTCAATCTTTAGAAGATTGAATAACTTCAAAAACTTGAATTGAAATATATGATAAATTAAATTAAAAATTTTATTATATTCTTTGTAACTTTGTAACTATTGGGTATATTGGGATCATTATTCCACAAAAATTAAAACTGACAATTTACTCTACATAATGGATTTTTTTTATCTCTCTACAGTAAGCTGTTCAAAAGTTATTGTTTTTTTTATGAAAAGTCTCTTTAAATCTTTAATCCCTCATATCTCGAAAAGGGTCCACAATAGACCCCCCCCCCCCCTGCTTCAGTACAATTTTTTGTTTGTTTTAATGCCCCAATCACTGAGTGTAGTGCGCGTAGGTGAGTCCCGGACACCCTGTATATCATACTTTTATTTTCTCTTATTTATTTTCCAATTCTATTTTTAATAATTTCCTATTATTTATATACAGGGTGCTTCTGAATTAAGTGAACTGCTGCATATATATTTATGAGTAGAAAAAAAAAAACTAAAAAAAAATGTGGTTTTTTCAAAACAAAAATTATTAAAATTTCAACGTGCTTTAAATTTAAAAGTTCGTTTTTAAGTTTTGAAGGTCCAAAAGATAGAAAACTGTAGAAGATTAAAAAAGAATATCTTAAGCTTTCGAATACATTTTGCATAAGTAGTCTAGAAACAGATTTAAATGTAAAATTATGAAAACTAAAAAAAATATTTGAATTTCATTTAAGCCCCCATATCTTGGAAACTAGGAGAGGCCCAGCTAAGCCCCCATACAAAAAATGTGTGTACTCATAAGTATCTATGCTGTGGGAAAAACCCTATATATATATATATATATATATATATTTTTTTTAGGTTTAATTAAAAACAATACAAATAATAGCAATTATAAAAATAACACGTGTCAAAAAATACAAAAATTTAAATCCTGATGAAAAACAAAAGTAAAACTTTTTAATTTTTAAAATGCCTTTAAAAAAATTTAATTTAAAAAAATGAATATCTTAAAAATAAAAAATTTAAATAAAAAAAAAAATAACGAACAATTAAAAACAAAGTTTTGTTCTGTAGGTTTTTTTAACCTTGAGAGTTATGATTAAAAACAATATTCAAAAAAAATTCTGCAAACATTTATTCCACAAGAACCACAATTCTAAAATAAGAAAAACAAAAACATATTGAAGTTAGGAAAAACAAATACATACACATTATATAATAATATGACGTATGTTTTTTTTAATTTTTTTTTTTTTTTTTCTTTCTCAATTGCCAAGGACCTTTTCATATCTGCTTAACTGCTCTGTATTTTGTCATATCCATTTAAACAAATACAATTAAACAAGTTCAACAATTCAAAAAAAAAAAACCAAAAAAAAAAAAAAAAAAAAAATTAGAAAAATAAAAAATTAAAAATTAAATTAACCTTTAATCGTATTAAGAACACATGAAATAACAAAATCAAATCACAAAGCTTATATGTATATATATAAAGCATATTATATACACTAGTATATATTAACGCATACATAATATACTTATTTTTTGTTATAGGGTTCTCCAACCCCTTTTTTTTGCTTTTCTTTAAACCAAAAAAAAGGGGTTGGAGATGAGAAGGAGCTTTCATTTAAGAAATTTGAAATAAACAGAAAACTTAGTCTTTGAATTTTTTTTTCCTATACTGGAAAATTCTTTAAGTTTTTAGAAGTATTAATATTTTTTTTTTTTTATTTTTTTTTAAAGAATAGCTAAACGTTTACATTGCACAGGAAAATGTTTGATAGGAAAATTTAAAGTTAACAATAGTTCAGGAATTAATTATCGACCCAATTAGGTCAGAAAAATATATATTATTAAATATTTATAAATAGTCTTATTAAGTTATAACTCTTAGACAGGGAATGTTATATTTACAGGGAATATTATAGTTATAACTCTTAGACACTAATTTTAAATGAAAGTAATCATTTAACTAAAAGTGATTATTTGGTCCTTGACAGTTAAAGGTGACATTACATATAAATTAACATAATAATTAGTTATCACAGTTATATTTTTGAACCTTATACTCAATTATCCATTCATATTTTTAAGCACAACACTTTAAGAAAAACCTTTATATTTCAAATACCAGTACAATTACAGTACGATTACCGGATACTCATTACGTTCTCAAGTACCAGTAGAATTACTTCGATTTCGATACTTAATTTAAGTAAAAGTAATAGAAGCAAGTAAAAATTCTTGTAATTATTATTAAGTAATTTCATTTTGAGTTTAATTACTTTTGTAATTATTTTTTGACAGCTAAGATAATTTTCGACTATTTTAGTACCAAGTACTTGAGTATCCAGAATTCAATTATTTTTCTAGTATTCAAGTATTTTGCAAATATTTTCATTCATAAAGTTCAATACACTATAATAAGAATTTATAATAGACTGAATAGTTAAAGATTCAATATTATATGGGTTTTCAATTGAAATTTGTTTGATTTTCAATTGCAGTTGTATTGTACTTTTTGAATGTAGTATTGGTACTTGACAATTTAAGTAATTCTGATACTTGACAATGGGATGAGTATTACGTAATGGTTCTTAGAACTACATTTAAGTACATTTTTATTCAGTATTATATAGATTTGCCGTTAGATTATATTTTCATAATTACTTTGTTTATTAGGCTTAAACTAAATATATCCAAGAGAGTAAACAAAGACTAAAAACGATTATATTATGTTTGTTTATAAATCTCCCGAAAGTTAATTCTCCTAAAACCCTACTAGGATAGAAGCAATTGATTATTTAACAAAAAATAATACAAACAAATTTTTATTAATAATACGTTATTCAAGATATAAGTGAATTATAGGAAAATCTACGGTAATTACTTTTCTGAATAAATCAGTAACTAAATGTAACTAAATAGTAATTGTAGATAAAAAACGTAGACATCGTTTTCTAAACGAAACTGTTTACACGGAACGATTACTCGACCACATGTAAATCGCTTCTCCGACATTTTTATCTCAATCCTACAACTTTTCCTCTCTCACTGTTTTATCTTATTCAAATTTTAATTCTTTGTCTTTTAAATTTTTTTCCATCACTGTACTTAAATACATTCCGTGAAACGTTATTAATAATTCCATAGAATTTATTTCACACGATTTTGAGCAATTAAAATGTTTAATATTGTATTTAAATTGTTAACAAATTAAATACAAAAACTTTGAAACCAACAACAGAAAATACAATTTTTTTTTAGAATTGTTTGTTCAACTAATGACTAATTTAGTTTTTGTTTTTTTTTTATTATAATATTTTCAATTAAATTTAATATAAAGTGTATGAGAATGATTAAAAATAAAGTTATAAAATTTTTTTAAACATAATCTTTTCAAAAAATATTAAAAAAAATGACAAAAACTTAAGCCTTTCATTATTTTTTTTTTTAATAATTATCGCTGTTGTTTTTAGTTGTTATTATTATTTGATTGTTCATTTGAATGAAGTCAATTAAATTAAATTATATAATTAACCATGATGTTTTAATTTAATATATGAACTCTTTATATTAATTTTTTATTAGTTTTTTCATTGTAACAAATTTATTATATGTGTGTATGCATTTAACTTTTATTTGTTTTAAGGGTGTCCGATTCCGAGAATTTAAGGGAAATTATAAAAGTCCAACAGAGTAGAGCAGTCTGAGGGACAGTCTTTCGGGATTGAAACTAATAAAAATCCCTCCTTTTTAAAACTAACAAATAATTTTGGGATCCTCCCTACAAGGTTTAAAGTTACATTTCGAAGAAATTAAAAGTAAAATTAATTATGAGGCCCTCCCTACAAGTTGCAAAGTACATTCAGAAGATCCGAATTAAGAACTGGAATTGATTACATTTGCATCTTTCTCGGGACGTAGAACAAATTTTGAGGGGTTATTCAATTTTGACAGGTTCTAAACTTTTCATAAATGAATTTCCATAAACTGTTCCATACCACCTTAATAATTTAAAACGTTTTTAATAGTCATCAGTCGCAATTATACATGCCAAATATATTTTAGTATCCATTCAGTGTCCATTAACAATTAGTTTTCCTTACTTTTAACATTTTATTAGAAGTAAAATTATCCATCAGTTAAACACGTGAAGGTTAAAAATATTTTAAAATTTTTACGAGGATATTAAAAAGTTATTTAAAAAAAAATACAATGTCCTTGATGGCATCTGTAGTTTAATTACCTTAAAATAAAATGGTTTATAAAATTTAAAAATTTTTTAGGTGCCAATTAAATTTACAATTAAAAGAAAATTAATTAATAATTTAATATTAAATGAAAATATTTAAATTATAGAGTACTGACTTTATGCCGTTTTTTTTTGCACTCGAATTAGTTTTGAACAGATTTTTACCTGTTAATTCACAATAATCAATATTTAATTTATAAAAATATATTATTTATGTATAGTAAATATTTCGATTTTCTGAATGATTGATTAATGATATTGATGAAGCAAAATAAATCGATCTTTAAAATTTATACAAAATAAGCGTTCTTTAAAATTTTGTCCAATCACATTTAATAAAATTGAGTTTAACTTTAAAAATTTGAAATAGAATGAAAAATGAGCTATTGTGAATATATTACGATTTATAAATTAAGTATAAATTAAAATTATTAGAAATAATGTGGTATATATTGTAATCCAGTTCAGAAGTTCACAATTAATTGAATTATTACACTCTAAAAATGTTTTTTATATTAAAAATTAATTAATTAATTTATTATTTATTTTACCCAATGGTATATGAAGGGACCAAAAAGCTGTAAACCCTCTTTCCGATTTAAAATGTGGGATGAAATTGTAATATAAATTATAAATAATATATTTTTTTTATTAGATATGATCTGCCCTGAGTTTAAATCCGAGACCCTTAGTTTGCAAGTGCGATTTCCTAATCACTACGGCCTCGGTTAGATCGTAAATTAATTGATATTTAATTGATTGAAAAAATTAAAATAAAATATATATACTTATATGTAATTGTAATCTAATTGATAGATAATCAATTAGATTACAATTACATATAAGTTATTTAATAGTATTACTTTTAGAAGTTCATTATCGTAAATGAATAATTAATATTTCTGAGTTTAAAACTCAGTTCGCTCACGACAATTAAAATGGAATAAACCCAATTAAATATAATTAAAAAGTCTGAGTATTCATTCTAATATATAAATTTAAATTGTTAAATAAATTTTTTTATAAAAATTTAAATAACTTTGACACTTTAATTTGATTTTTACGTTCACCATAGACTCAATTTATTTCTCCACATTTAAGGATCATGGATTGTTGTTCTAGAATATGAAACTGCTGATAAGAAAACTTATAAAAAAATCATAACATTACCTTATAAAAAGGTTTAGTATACTTATTCTATTTTTAAAAAACTAAGAATAGAGGGCTGTAAATGAATAATTTATTTTAAAATTTTTCAAATAGAATTATAATATTTGAAATTCAATATGTAGGTACCTATTTGTTGTAAGGATCTATGGTTAGCTTTTACTAATTATATTAAATAACTATAAAAGTTTTTATAAAGTTATTTGTTTTATAACAGCTGGGTGGCCCAGTGGTTGAGTGCCGACCTTTCATGTGGAAGGGCCCGGGTTCGAATTCTAGTGAAAGTGAAAAAAAAACTTTTCTGGTTTTCGACTCGACTCAGCTCATTGGGTTCAAATTAATGGCATAATCAATAATTAATAATTATAAATCTTTAATAAAAAATACTTTAATATAAAAATATAAACAAATGCAAAATATAAACAAATAATTTAATTAAAATAATATAACTCGCAGATATAGAATACCATATAAGTAAAATATAAAATATTACAATATAAACAAAAAATAGAATTGTAAATATCGACAATCTCAGACGTTTCTACATGTTATAAGGCCTAGTACTATCTTATGTTTAAATTGTATGTGGAATTCAATAAGACCAATTCTAATAACACGAATATTATATGACCCCCTCTTCCAACATGTACCTATGGTATAAACAGGCTTATTAGCCTAACAGTTGAACAGTTAGCGCTTAAAAAAAAAAAAAAAAAAAAAGTTAGTTTTAGTAAAATAATTAAACCAGGGTATTAAAGGGCCTCTATATTCTAAACATTTTTGTAATGTTTGTAAACAGTTTTTAATGAGTGATTTCAAAGTTAAATACATAAACAGGGCCAATTTTCTTATGATCTGAATTTTGGGAATTAGTTTTTAGAAAACGAGCACTATTGAATATAGGGCAATATAAATTTTAAAATTATGCTTAAACTTAATTTTTAGTACACCTATTCAATTTTTTTAAAAAACTTTTATATTTTATCATTATTACTGAAAAGTGAAAAAGTATGTCAGAGATATCAATCATTCACCTATAGGTTAATTAGTAAATTAAGATCTTCCTATATTAGATACTAAGTAAAGTAAAAAAAAAAAGAAATAAAATGAAAAAAGTTTTCTAATTCCATAGAAATAAAAAAACATGATTAATATTAATTGTCATGATACAATAAAAAGTTTATAATATATCAAAATACCTAAGAAAAAAACTTAGTATTATATATTTTTTTAATTTTATCTTAAAGATAGATTCTTTATTTGAGATACATATATAATATACTAACAAGAGTATATAATATAAATTTGTTGCTTCATTTGTTAAAACATCTAGAAGAATATTGAATATTGTTTTTTTATATATATTAGCTTTGGTAAATCGTTTTTTTATTTTTTTTTTAACTTAAAACAACAATGATGATTTTCTATTATTTTTTAATGCTCCAGTAAAACTATGTTGAACTGTGTAATTCATCATTGAATATATTTTTACAACACATAAAATATCATTATTTAATGTACATATATACATTTTTGTACTTAAGTATATTTTTTGTTTCCAAATAAACCTATATTTAAAGGATTTCCCATTGTTTTATTTTGAATTTCCACTCACCTGTGTTTTTTCTCGTTTTTACAAAAAAAAAAAAAATAAAAAATACATCTAGGTTGCTATATTTTTTTTTTGTTTTATTACATATACTCAACCTTCATTTAAGATTTTGTTTCACGTTTAAAATATTCCCATACATTTGTTTCCAACATTGAAAAAAATTGTAAAATTATTGTATAAGGATATACAAGGATATGTGATGAGGTGATGTAATCAGTAAATATTGATCTTAGAGAACTGATCTTTTAACTTAAAATATGGATCTAGCAAGCTTTTGTTTAAATATTTAACTAGATGTTTATGGTTGAAGCAATTTGGATATCAACACCCAATTATAACATTATAATGTTGTAAAAGAAATTAATTAATTATAGGGGCCTCGGTAAATTAGTGGGTAAGTATTTGGCTTACTAACTGACGAAGTGCGGGTTCAACTCCCGTACGGGTCATGAACTTTTAATTAAAAAATAAATTATTGAAAAATAAGTTTTTTTACAAATCACCATGGTTACCAAATATATATAGTATTTGAACTAATTGGAAAAATGTCTTCAATGGAGCCATATTATTCATCGGAGGTAGAAGAACAACTTAATTTTCAGAGAATAATCCAATGAAGTTAAATGATGATCTCTAGAAAATTTTAACAAATTTTTTTTAAGCAAATCGATTTTTTTAACAAAAGTCTAAATTTAACTAATTAAAAATTTAAATAAAATTAAATTAAATTTTGCTTACTATTTGTTTATATAACTCCTTTCTTCCAATAATTAATTTATTTATTATAAACTATATAGATAAAATAATAAGATAAACATCACATATTATTTCAACTTTCGCGATACCAAATTATCACATGACATTTGATTGACATTTGACATTAGATATGAAATTTTTCATGCATTTGCAGCACTGGCTATGTGTTTAATAGGTATTTTTCAAAAATTATCACAAATTATGATAAATCACTAGTCCTACACCTGATAATTGTCTGAAATTAGTACTAAAAAATAAACAGTGTGGGACTTTCAGAGTATTCAAGAATAGACTCGCTTTCTTTTTAAGATGTTATTTAATAAATATTGTTCAAACATCGAAAGTATCTAGAAATTAGTTTTTAATATATAAATTTTTAAAAGTTTTTAAGAATTTCTGAATATTAAAATGCATCCTTCCTAAGGATGCAAATGCATAATTTATTCGCATATTTAATTTTAAGAACAATACGAACAAAAATATTTTGTTTGTTAAGATGAATATATAAGAAGCAATTAATTTATCAAACTGCATCCCGACAATTCATATAATATATTTAACAAAAAAGTTTATTGATTACTGGAAATTCACACATTTTCTTGTTTCATTTAAATTAATTGAATTTTACTTTCAGAAAAATTTTCTTAACTATGGTCACCTTAAAATATGACATTGTTCTTTATTTGGTGGAGCTCAATTTTAATTTCAGTAATTTTATTTTTTAAAATAAAAAAGCGTATTTGACGTGCACACGAAGACTCTGAGACTTCTTCAGTATTTGTACTCGATCGTTTGAACTGGATCAAACATATGCCATAAAAACTCTTTTGCTTTTAGAAAAATTTTCTGAAATATGGTCACCTTAAAATATGACCTTATTCTTCATTTGGTGTATTCTATACAATATATAAAATGATATGATGCATAGAATAAATTTTTTCAAATAAGAGGTTGAAGGGGGAGGGGGAGGATTTAAGTTTAAAAATTTTATGCTTAATATTAAACTTATTCAAAGATTTTTCTACAATTCATACCTAAATTTTGTATAATATTAATATATAAATAAGCATAAGATTCTCATGCTTTTAATACATGGATATATTTTATATACACCTATAAATAAATAATAAATTATATATATATGCATTAAAAAAAAAAAAAATCCTTGTTTTTGTAATGCATAGATACATCAATTACTATGATACAGCTGCTTGGTATGGTATGGTATGGTACGGTTTGGTAACCATAAAAAATGATTTTTCTGATAGGATGAGACTTATCTTCTGATATTATAAAATTATTAAATAAAAGATTAATCATACAATTTAAGCACATGTACATATTTTTTTTTTTTATGTATTTTCCATCATATTATATACACATATAATAAATGTATTTATACATTATATATAGAATAAAATGATGTGGTGCATATAAATACCTATTATTATATACATTATAAATAAAAAAATAAAGTAAAAAATATTAATTTATCTTTAGATTGTATATAATAAATGAAAAAAAAAACGCTGTTAGAAAAATAGAAGGGAAAATCTTAAATAATAATAAATAAAATGGCGTTGGTTCAGTTGTTTTTTTTTTGTATCTAATAAGATTCATAATGCATCGACTGTCTTCATATAATCTACTGTTCATATAATGATAATATGCCAAGGGATCTATTTAAAAATTTCCAAGAGAATAAATAAATAAATGTTCATCATTCTGAATTCTGGATATACATTATAATTTATTATTATATTTATTATTATATAAAATTTATAATAGTTTTTATTATATAAGCGTGTATATGACCTTGATATTATGATTTATGTTAAAAAATTCACTATTTTTCCCTAATACGTTGTGAATTGTAATTTTTTTTTTTTTAAATATATTTTAATTAATTAAAATCAATTTAATTTCTTTTTAATTATTTTTTAAAATAATTTTATAATTTAAACAAATTATATTTAGTAGATTTTATACAAATTTTATTGTGTTTAAAAAAAATTAAAAGATTTTTCCAATAATTCATTAAATTTTTGATAAATAGTAATAGTCAATTGCAAATCTGACCAGTGGCGGAGTGGTAAAGAGAAAGTGGTTGACATTCATGTGGAAAGTCCCGGGTTCAAATCCTGGATAGATCATATGATTATATCTAATAATAAAATATCGTAAAATTGTATAATTATATCGTAATATTTAATATCGTAATTTATAAGATAAGATTTAATATAAATATGTAAATAACTATTGTGTATGATAATAGATGGCGCACAAGATTAATATTAGATTATGAAATCTTAATTTTGAATTATGAAAAATAATTGATTTGTATAAAAGTTTTTAAAATAAAAATATTTATTTTATATTTTATGGTATTTTAAAGAAAACTATTGGTCGGTATAGTAATTGAACTTGGATGACTACAAAAATATAAAAACTTTTGAATTAATTGGTTTACATTTTTCAATAGTTTTAAATATTGAAATGATTAAGATACTCTATATTATAATTTATATTAAGGTAAAATAAAAAATTGACAAAATCACCTATTATGAAGAATTATCTTATACGTGTCCTTATAGTAGATTTACAAACCATTAATTTTAAGTGTTGAAAATATACCTATTGGACCTTAAATCTCATTTTAAACAACTTTTTTTAAAACAATATAAAATACTCAGACTAATATTCTTAATTTTAACTTAACCTTAGTTAAATGCTCTCAATATTAAAAAAGTTAGTTCGTCCCTGAAATTTTATTTTTGTATTAATAATTAAAAAAATTTTAAATTTAACTTGTTTTCAATAGTTCTCAGCATATTTTCAAAAAATTTTGATATAATTGTACTTGTTGAGTTTCCCTGTTTCCGAGGATCCATTCGTTCGTTCGATTAGACAAAACTTTTACAGCAATTAAAAAAAAAACAAAATTTAACTAGAGCTAGGAATTGGAAAAATATTAATTTCTTGGAAGTTGTTTTTTTTTTACAATCTTACTTATATAATAATTTATTAAAAAAATTTCTAAAAAATTATTACAAACTATTTTACAATTTCGAAAAAATGATACCCAAACTAATTGAATATTATTTAGTTTTTAAAATGTAAGGAGTTATTTAAAAAAAGGAGTTATTTTTAAAATTTAAAATTTGGAGTTAAGGTAAGGTATAAGGTAAAAAGAGCGTGGCTAAATATTATAATCTGCAAGTTTTATAATCAGCAAGTTTACCTTGAGATTTTTCGACTACGATGGTTATAAATCTAACATAGGAAACGATTTTAAGGTTTTTATCTCGAAGCTGCAATAGTTGTTTCCGTTATAGTATACTCCAATTTTCTAAAATAAGACTTCATACTTATATAAATATAAAATCAAGTTTTTTACTTTGTATAATTTTCTTTAAAAAAAATATTTAAAAAATATTTATTCAAAAATTATTAAAAAAAAATTTAAATAAGAAATTTCAAATTTTATTCAATGAAACCATAATTTTCATTTAAAATATAAAAGATATGAGGTATCAACATATGTCACAAAAATATTCATATGAAAACCGAATTAATTTTTTATTTTTTTTGTCTAATTTAAAATAAAAAATAAAAATTGTATTAACTTTCATAAACAGACGTTTTCCTTAAAGCGTATATTTTTTTTTATCAAATTATTGCCTATAAAAATGATTTTAAATTTTTTTTCTATACATTTTAATTTAATTATAAGAAAAACCATTTTATTAACTTCATTTAATTTCTAAGATCATTATTAATTTTTTTTTTTTGATCACATGATTTAAAATTTTTAATTTAAAAAAAAAAAATTTGGAATATTAATTTAACCTAAGGGTTATATAATTTGCGCATTTTATTTTAACATATTTTTTGATAAAGTTATGCGGTTCTTTCATTAAATTAATTTTGAGATTTTTTTTATTCTATTTTATTATTTTAACAGTTTAACTGTTTGGCTAATAAGCCTGTCTATATCATAGGTACTTATTAGAACATAGGTCTTATTATATTTATGCTATTAGAATTGATCTTAATGAATTCCACATAGAATTTATACATGAGATAGTACTAGGCCTTATAACATGTAGAAACCTTTTAGATTTTCAATAGATACTTTTCTGTTTTGTTTATATTATAATATTTTATATTTGAGTTACATGGTATTCTATATCTGTGAGTTATATTATTCAATTAAATTATTTGTTTATATTTTGTATTTGAAAGTTTGACACTCTAACCACTGTACCACCCAGCCGTTAAAAATATTTAATTAGCTTAAAACTGTAACATTCGAACTCTTACTTAAATTTAGAATTCTATAGGATTATAGAATTCAGGAACATTTCTGCTAAATTTGTAATACACTTTTGTTAGTTGCAATATGTTGCTAATGTATTTCAATTACTGTATAGTATTCTTTTGATACTAATTGGAATGCCAATTTGTTGAATTCTTCTTTTTACAATTTAATTAAGTATTTAAATTGTTTTTTTCTTATATTATTGAGATATGTAAAACAATAATGAGATTGGAAAAATAGACTTAATGATTAGAACTAATGATCTTAAAACTAATTAAAACCTAAGAAATCCTAACCTAAAACTTAGTTTTAGTGAAGAAAATGACTTAACCTAAAGATCTTAAAACTAATTTAAACCGAACAAATCCTAACCTAAAACCTATAAAATCTAAACGGATCAAAATTTACAACTTTGAAAGTAGCTCGCTTAGCGTTTTTTTAAAAGATTCTGGGGACACAAAACCTTTTTACATTGCAAATTTTTTATTTTGAATATTCAGATATTCACGTTCGATTTTCACCTAATATCTCCGTTTTTCTTTTCTATTTTTTCGAGAATATGTAATAGCACTTATGTTAAACCAAAATTGGTACACCATATGAGGGAATTAGTTAAATACGTGTGGGCTATATATGGTGGGCTATTGTTTACCTTTTGATCCGCTAATTGTTCTACATGTTAAATAATGGTTCATATAACAAATTATGTATACTACAACATAACTTTGTAAAAGCTTAATACCCGAAAATAAATTGGTTTATAACTAATATTTACCACAAGCTTTGTTGCTGTGTTGGTGAAAGAGTACAGCTATAAGGGTTCAAAATATTACATCAAGCATTGCAACCCTACATTCACAATAATATTAAAATAACATAACATAATCTTTAAAAATTAGGAAATTATCCTAATTCATGTAATTTGTTTTTTTTTTTTTTTTTTTTTTTTTTTTATTCTAAAACCACAAACTAGGAATATGATCCTATGTACTTAACGTAGTTGTGATTGAATGGAATAGGATAGGGATGGAAAAAATGAGGACAACGGGGAGTTAACTGGTAAATTCGTGAAGAATCCGTTAAGATTCTTCTTAAATTTGGGCAAATTATAAATATCAAAATTGCCAACTTTTGGAAATACAGAAGATGGTAATAGATTCCACATTTTTGCAGTTCTAACAACAAACGAATTACTATAACCAGTAGAGTACCACTTAGGAAGTTCCACATAGTAGGAATGCGCGTTTGCTGCCCCTCTGGTGGTACGTTGGAATTGTTTGAGAGGAGGCATCAGAGATTTTATTTCAACTGAACAAGTGTCATTACCTACAAGATATCTATAAAAAAGAGAAAGAGCTCCAATATTACGACGTATATCAAGTGCAGATATAGTATTACTCACATTGGGGTCATTAATTAGACGAATGGCGCGTTTTTGAACTCTATCGAGAAAGTTTAAGGAACTTAATGAGGCGCCAGCCCAAATGTGTGAGTTATATTCCATCTTAGGTCGTATATAAGCTTTATAGATTTTAGACAGGTCCCTTGAAGAGAAATACGACTTACACCTAAAGAGAAAACCCAAGCATTTGGCAACATTTTTAGCTATATCAAAAATATGATCATTCCACATCATTTTTTGATTAAGCTGCATACCCAAAATGTTTAAGTTTTCTGATCGGTGCACGATTTCACCAAGAAACCTCAGACTAGGGTTATAATTGTTTCTTTTTAGCGTTATCTGACAGCATTGGGTTTTGGAAGAATTAAACTCCACTCTGTTTTTCGAACCCCAATTAGCGACTTTAACTAGATCGTCGTTAACCGAATTGGTCATAGACAGTCTAGCTGTGTCAACTGCAAAGGTTGTGGCATTTGACTTTCTCGGAAAATTGTAGGATGCCACCAGAGTGCTGTCATCGGCGAAACTGTGGATTGGATTGAGGGTAGAAGATAGAAGATCGTTGATAAAAATCAAAAAGAGTGTAGGTGCAAGGACGGATCCTTGAGGAACACCAGCGTTTATTTGATATGTGTCAGACGTGTAGCCGTCGACCAAGACACGAATGCAACGATTCGAAAGATAGCCTTCAATCCATTTACATAGAGTTGAACCCAGACCTAGAGCTTGGCATTTTTTCAAAAGAGCCGCATGCCATACTCGATCGAAAGCTTTTGAAATATCCAGAGCAACAACAGTACACTCACCAGAGTAGTGGATACTGCTGTTAAGTTTACCGCTGAGGTATGTCATAAGATCGCCAGTAGATCGGTTGGATCTAAAACCGTATTGGCGATCATGTAAGATACCTCTTTCATCTAGATATTTCTTGAGCTTCCGGTTTATGATTGTTTCCATGACTTTAGAAATTATCGAAAGAATAGCAATAGGTCTATAGTTTGAGGGGTCGCTTTTGTCACCTTTTTTGGGAATTGGTGAAACATGAGCAGCCTTCCACTGACTGGGATAGATGCCAATCGAAAACGATAGATAGAAAAGGTTGCGCAGAGGTTTCGAAATAGAGAAGGCAGTATTTTTTAGAACCATAGCGGGGATACCATCAGGACCAGTCGACTTTTTATCATTCAGATTCTTCAGAACTTTCACTACAGCTCGGGTCCTGAAGTAAATTTTTCCAAATCTACAGGATCTATCTACTTCAGGAATTGTTGGTGGAAGTTGAGCTGTAGGAGGGAGTGTGGAATTTGCCGCAAAAAGTTTTGCAAACAGGTTAGCTTTACCAACCGAATCTGAAATGATATCGTCGTTTTTATCAATCAAAGGAGGGAATGAAGATTTACAAAAGTTCTGCTTAACGCTTTTTGCGAATGTCCAAAAAGAACGATTGCAGTTGGGTTGGTGGAGAATTTTATGCTTCAACCTCTGGTTATGCAGAAACTTTTGTTGACTGATAATTTTTTTACACTCATTTCGAGCCACTTTATAACTTCCACGTGATGCCTCCGAATCATTAGCCTTGTAAAGCTTGAACTTTTCCTCTTTGTTCTTGATGGCCCTTTTGCAAATGTCATTAAACCATGATTTGGAATTTGGTTTCACTGATTTGTACGATCTAGGTATAAACAATTTCATACCTAGCATTATAGTTTTACAAATGACATCAGCAAAAAGGTCAACATTCCTATGGCGAAAGTACATGGACCAGTCGAAGCCTTTTAAAAAACAGTTCAGGCCATCCCAGTTAGCCCGGTTGTAATGCCAGACTACTCTTTTCGGGATTACGCTCGTACTAGCCGTTGTACCTGTAGGGAATGTAGCTTTAACAAGGCAATGATCGGAGTTGCCAAGTGGAGAGTTAACAGAAATTGTGTATTTTTCTGGATTTGTGGTTAGAAAGAGGTCCAAAAGATGTTGATTATGGAAATTCTGGTCAGGAATCCTCGTTGGGTTCTTAACAAGTTGAGAAAGTTGGAAGAGATTGGAAAATAGTTCAACTTGCCTGCCTTCTGGGGAATTGTGACTGGAGTAATGGAGCCAGTTCTTGTTGTGAACATTGAAGTCACCAGCGATAACAACCTCAGCATCCGGGTGTTGTTCCAGGATTGAATTGATGTTATCGGATAGTTCCTCAATGACCATAGTTGATTCTGACTCACTTGCTTGGGGTGATCTGTATAAGAAACAGAAAAATATTGTAGACTTTTCAACACGGAGTTTGATCCATATGTAATGAAAAATATGGTTGGAGCCGAATATATATAGCGACACCTCTATGGGGTATGAAATGTGAAACCAAAGAATAGCCGTTAATATTAAAATTAATATTATCGTCTTTAACTTGGGTTTCGCATAATGCTAACAGTGCTGGTTTTTGGGAGAATAAGTGGGCCTCTACGGCGCAAAAGTTTGATGCGAGACCTCGAATATTGCAAAAATTAATAGAAAAGTTGGCAATCATGATATTACATTACAATATTGCAAATAGATTATTGAAATATAAAAATAGAAAATTATTTAAAATTAAAATTGAAACGTAATTATTTAACTGAATTTATATATTATATAAGAAAGAAATTATTTATTTGTTTAACAAAAAAAAAAAAAAAAAAATAAGTTATTAATTGTTGAAAAAAAAAAGAAAAAATTAAAATTACTTATTTTAAAAATAGAAAAATGAAAGATAGAAAAATATTTAAAAAACAAAATAAAATTGAAACATAATTCGTTAAACGTCTTAGGTTAGAGTTGGATATAAGAAGAACACCAATTGTTTTGCAAAAATGTTAGAATAACATTTTGTAAGAAATTTAATTTGCAAATTTACAAGTCACTTATGTCAAAACTAACAATTGTAACATACAACGTCATCACTATAGTGTATTATAACAACTACAGAAAACTCAAAAAATTAAAAAAATAAATAAAATAACTATAATCTATATTTAATTATTCATTAATTGTTAAATTATGCTTAAATATAGATGTAAATTGTAAGTATATTATATAGGTTAATTTTAATTTACAATAGACTTATTTATATTTAGGATATAAGAAAATTGATTAATTTTTATCTATAGATAAATTATACACAATATGGATATATTAACATTTATCAGATGACTGCATGATTTATTAATATTGTAAAAATAAACAAAAGGAATTAATAATATTTTGCGTTTAAGTGAAAGTGCATTATAAATATTATAAAATTTTTGCATTAATTAAATTAAAACAAAATATTGTTTTTATTAATTGAATTCTTATTATTATCTTAATGATAAATATCTTAAGATACTAAATAAATAAATTAAATTAATTAATTACAAAACATTATGCATGTTCAATTTTGTTTATTTAAATTTTATTTAAATTCAATTTTAATTTTTGAATGCATTAATTATATTTTATATGTTGATATTTATATATACCTATTTTATGTAAATATATATAACAACAAAATATGATAGTACATAAGGGTTGGTCACGAAATTCCAGAATATAAAATTCCAAAATTATAAAATTCTAAAATTTTTAAATCATAAATACGCATATATATACATAAAAATATTTTGGAAAAGGGGAAAAACCCTAATTTTGAATCCAACTATCTGTAGTTAACACAAAAGTATGTCGACAAAAATAGGTCCTAAAATCACTCTTAATACAGAATCTAACATAAATGTATTAGGAAGAAGTGATAACCTGCCTACTTTTATATTTAGCTCTAAAATCCTCTAAATTTTGATTCTGAATGAAGCATATTTATAAAAATTTTAGAAAAAAAGGGAACCCCCATTTTCTAATCAACTCTTAAATATATCGCATAAACATAATATACATATATAAATATTCTGGAATAATGATGTATCCCTGATTTCATAACTATTTAAAAAATTGGGATTTTGCATTTTGGGATTTTAAAATTTAGGATTGAAGTATTTGGGGATTTTGAAATTTGGTGATTTTGGAATTTGGGATTATTATTTAATGCGGAATTTTGGCTTTTGGGATTTCCTGGCACTCCTAGTATATACACAGTGTTCTAAATATATCTTAAAAGTAGAATACTAAAAGAAGCTTCACATATGGTGCTGGCTATTTCTGATTGACTACATCTCAATTAAAGGCCCGATATTTCTATAAAACTAATTGATTACATCTTAACTAGGTATTAAAATGAAGTTGTTACTTATTACAAAAATATATAACTTTTGTTTTTCTATTAACCCAATGATGATTATAATTGGATTTCTGTGCTGATATTTATGGTGGGATTTTATCCAACCATATTGTTTTGAACAAAGCCAACTAATGTTGTAAAATGTGGTGTGTCTGTATACTGATAAAACTGAAAATTATTTCATTTTTTAATGTAAAGCCATTATTCATTTATTATGAATTTATGATTGAATAAAGTCAATTAAAATTGAAATAAGTATAAATACTGAAGATATTAAATGTTTCATTGTTTTTTTTCTTTTATTTTGATTATTAAATTAGTTAATAATTGAATATTATTTATCTTGATTTTAATAAAATATTTATTTTATTATAATTGAAAATTAGGTTTTTACATATATGTTATATTTCATTTTTATTACCTACTTAATATATAAATATAATTAATTCATTAAAATATTCATTTTTCAAATATAAATAAATCCGTTATCTAAAAATTTTTTATTAATATTTCCTCAAAGAACGGATGGGTTAGAGTGTGGTTAGAGTGTCGATCTCTCATGTGAAAGTTCGGGGATCGAATACCAGTGAAAGTGGGTTTTCGACTCGATCCAGCTGCCAAATCCAGTAAACAAATAAAAATAAAAACAAATAATTTAGTTCAATAATATAACTCACACATATAGAATACCATATAACTCAAATGCAAAATATTACAATATATACAAAAATAGAATGGTATCTATTATGGTATCACAAATTGTATGTGGAATTCATTAAAATCAATTCTAATAACACGAACATAATTTGACACCCTGTTTCAACATATACCTATGGGATAAGCAGGCTTATTTGCCTCAGAGTTGAACAATTAGCGCTTAAAAAAAAATATAATGTTTAATTAAAATAAAAGTACCTCTACGCAAGTATAAGTATCAATATGAAATTTATTTTTATTATTAAAAATCCAATCGGCTCAGTGGTTCCATGAAACTTACCATCTATATACTTTTTTTTTTATCGAACGAAATCTTCGCAAAACTTCTCAGGGACAACTTATGCATTGTAGTAAACTGAATGAAGGAGTGGTCAGACTTTAATTACACTAAACCCTACTATAATATATGTTATCAATAAAACTAGTCTGTAAGTCTAACAATTAATTTAGTTTTGGCATTTTAGCTTCACAAATATTTTTTGATCTAACCTAAAATCTCGTAAAGATACTTGAGAGATACAGTAATACTAACACCATCGACTAATGAGACTACTTTATAGCTAGAATACAATTATTTATTTTGCTTATTTATATTTGAATTATTTTACATATTTATATATGTGTTATTTTTCATATTTACATTATATATTTTGTTATAAATAAGACTTCTTAAGTAAAGTTAGGAAAAAGTACTTATTCCTATGTTTTTTAAACCAAATGCTGCATACTTTCAGGATGAAACATAGCCTTAGTCCGTAAATCGTATTTTATATTTACATCATATATTTTGTTACAAAGAAGTCTTCATAAGTAAACTTGGAGCAAAGTTCTTATTCCTACATTTTTTTTGAAGCAAATGTTGCATACTTTTAGGATGAAATGTAACCTTAGTCCTTTGTGAAACAATTGAGAATGAAACATAAACTTAATCCTTGAATCGTATTTCATATTTGCACCATATATTTTGTTACAAAGAAGATTTTTTAAAGTAAGTTACGGTAAAGTACTTATTCCTACGATTTTGTAAGTAAATATTGCATACTTTTAGGATGAAACATAACCTTTGTCCTTAATTTATTATTTGTATTACAAAAATTATAATTTAAAAAAAAAAACTAATTAAACCTTAAATAATAATAAAAAATAAAAGTCAAATAAAAATTGAGTTTATCTTTAAATTTTTTCTAGAAATCACTCTTTCATAATTACATAATTATATTGAATACTAATTTTAAACCAGCTGATTGCTTCTGAATTCTGATTATATTTTATATAAAAAGCATTAAAAAAAATAACTATATATACATAGTATTATCTTCATCTTTATAATTCTTTTGACATCTTTATTATCTGAAATAGGCAGTTAACTTCATCAGTAAATATTAATTTTTAAAATTATTCTATAAAAATTTAAACATAATTTTCCCTACACAAAATTTTCTATTTTCTTCTGTTTTTTTTTCCCCCCCATTTAATTTTACTCTGCCATGAAAATTCTTTTACAGATAAAATAAATAATAAAATGTATAGAATATATACTTTATAATAAAAGTACAAGAAAAAAAGAAAAAAAAAAAAAAAACTTATTATAGATACTGTAGAACTTATTATATATTAGATATATGCACCTATTTTAACATTTTAAAAAAAAAATATGAAAGACTTTATTACTTTTATGTTTTTTTTTTCATATAAAATACCTGTAAGCATATGTCGCTTTAAGCACATATATATATATTTTTTTTTTTTCCTTTACTCATATTATCTAGAATGTGAAAATAAACGATTATTGAAGTAAATGTGTTTCATGTGTATTCGTTGTCATACTAAAACATTAAAATACTACATACACACTACAGGCAAAAAAAAATTATATTAAAGGTGTATCTGTTTTGTTTTTTTTTTTAAATTAAAGCAAAACGCTTAAATTTAAATAGAGTTTTATTAAAAACCTAAATTAAGTTTAATGGAATTTTTAAAAGAAATATTAAAATATGTGATAATCTTTGCTATACCATCAGGGTAAGATTGCGCCAAAAGCTTACTTACTAATCAAATATGAATTAGCCATTGCCTTGTATATTGTTAAGGCCGGGATATTGAAAAATTTGGGTAAAAATAATATTTAATTTTGCTGTAAATAATAAGCAGCTTTTTCTTTTCAAAAGATTTTATACCTGAGAAAGTTTTTACAAAATTTAATTAACCAAACTCTCCCCCTCATTATGTCAACGTCCTTGTCAATTAACTTTATGCGAGTTTCAAACAAATGCGCTCCTTTGAAAAACAAAACGCATAATATCAATTGACATTTTAATTCTGTCAGTATTTGAAAGACGTACAATGTCAATTGTCTTTAAGTGCGTTGACATTAAGCCCCCTCTCCCTCCGCAATGAAAAAGTTTTATTTAATGCATTAATACCTGAAGCCACATTTAAAAGTTTACATTCAATTGTTTTTATAATTTCTCACGAATATAATACGATATATTGCGTTCAGGAAAAAATTTGAATATACTGGCCTGAACAACGTACAAGGCAATGAATGAACCATTACATCATACATTTTAAAAAACTTTCGGAATTTTAATTAATATGTATTTCTTAAAATTATTGGGTACTTATTTGACATCACCAACAGATGATCAAGTACGGATTTAATTCCCCTACAGGGAATTTGAATATGACATTCAAGATAATAAAATATTAAATTTAAAATTTTGCATAAACATTCCAGATTATTTACACCAAAATGAAATATTATTTTTACTCAAATTTTTCAATATCCCGGCCTGAACAATGTACAAGGCCGGAATGAATGAACCATTAAATCATAGAGTATAAATTTTAAAAAAATTTTGGCAATTTTAGTAAATATTTATTTCTTAAAATTATTGGGTATTTATTTGGCATGGTCAAGTGCGGAATCAATTCTCATACAGGCCATGAAATATTTAATTAAAAACAAATAAATGAAATTAAGTTTACTTTACAAAAATCCCCTTGGTTACCAAATATATATCTGTCAAGATTGAAAACGAGAGGCATGCCTTACTACCTAATAGCAATGTATGAGTAGGAAATATACTGTTTATAAATAAATTAATTTTTAATTATTTTTTTAAAAATTTAATAATTTATATTTCAATAAAATCAATATTGTCATAAAATTTTTGACAAAAACTGTTAATATCAAAAGTTAATACGACGGAATAAATATATATAAACAAATAAATATATATGTATATATATATTCAAAAATAATACACAAACAAATTTGAATTTATACATTTTATTATAAGTGTTTAGTAGAAAAGATGAAACATCTTGACACATTAATGATCAAATTAAATTAACATATGTTTGTACATATATATAGATACCATTAATAATTATCATCTTAATAAAATAATGTATACTATATACTAATATTATGAATGGTGAAAAATAATAATGGAAACCAAAAGGAAACCTTAAAAATTATAGTATAATGTATGTAAATAATTAAATCAAAATATCTATACGTAAGATCGCAGTTTGAGGCAGGTTTTTAGTTAAAAATTCATTTTTTTTTTTTATTTCAAATTCAGAACATCGCGTTTATCAAAATACGTGACGACTGACGACATTCATGATAACAAAATATTCACACAAAAGTTGGCATTAATTGTGACATGAATTTATAATTTCGTGTTAAATAAAAAAAATACAGAAAAAAAAACAAAAACCACAATTCTTCAATTATATTTAAATTTTTATTTTCTAAGATTCTTAAAGAAAACCAAAAAATTTAATTTAAATTAATTTAATTTTTTTTTTATTCTATTCGTATTGAAGTTATAAAAACTCTTAATTCAATAATAAAATTAAGATAAATTTTCTAGGTATTCTGAAATTACAAAATCTCAAATCACAAAATCTTAAATTACAAAATCCCAATAAAAAAATCCAAGATTAAAAAATTCAAAAAAATTTTCAACTTATTACAAAATCTCAAAGGAGAAAATCCTAAATTACAAAATCCCAAAATGTGAAATCATATACGGGTTTTGTATACTCAATTTCAAAATTGTCAAAATTGAATACCTCTTTGATACCTGACACCTCTAAGCAGCCTGACTATATATGTGCAGATCACATGCAACTTAAACATGAGATTGTACTAGACCTTATAACATGTAGAAACGTTTTTGATTTTCAATAGATACAGTTCTATTTTGTTTATATTGTAATAATTATGCATTAAAGTTATATGGTATTCTATATCTGTGAGTTATATTTTTCAATTAAGTTATTTATTTATATTGTGTGTTAATGTATTTTGCATTTTATTAAAGATATATTATATTATATTATTAATTATTGATTAAGCCATTTATTTGAACCCAATGGCGAATGGTAGCTGAGTCGAGTCGAAAATCAGATAAAAGTTTTTCACCATTCATTGGGGCTTGAGCCCGGGCCGTTTCCTCTCTAACCACTGTGCTACCCAGAATTTACTCTAAATCTTTCCTAAATTGTATACACAAATGTACATATTTTTTGGAACAAACTCTAAATTCCGTCCTCATTTAGAATCTCGCATATGCATGTATATAAACATACCTATTTTATAAAAGGCATTAGAACTCTGTTTTTGAATCTAGCTTTAAAGCCCCATCTTATTTAAAAGCACCTACACATTATTTGTATAAATTTTCCGGAATAAGCGGCAATTCTGATTTTGTATCCATTTTTTATCTATTGAAAATTTTTAAATTCGGGACTTTTTGTTTGGGATTTGTAGTTTTGGAATTATGTTTTTTCGATTATGTGATTTGGGATTTTGTTACTTTAGGATTATGAAATTTTGGATTTTTAATACGTTCCCAAATTTTCTTTTGAAAAATTGAAAAAAGAATTTAAGAAAATTCTTCAGATAAAAGTAAAAACGCAACTTTTCAAGGATTCAACAAGGTTTTGTTGTAAAATTTATATTGAAAGAAGAGTATAGACAAGACTTTTTGTAATATTCCAATATTATAATTGAATTTGTTATATCAATTAGCCTCTTGTTATACGTGGTAAGACAAAACTAATTTATATTTTTGTATTTATAAAAATAAGAACAAATTAAATTAAGAAATTTCTAAAAGAAAATATTCATTTTGAATAAAATTCTAAAAAGTTTATTAAATTGGATAAAGTATGGGAGTTGGACAAAATATAATTTGGGTTTGATTTAATTATTTATTTATTTTTTCACCATTACAATTATTCGATAAGAAAAATATTATTTTTTTCAATATTTCGACATTAAAAACATATACGTATCTCATATACGTATCTAAATTAACTACGCTTTTGTGCTAATTGAATCATTTCTTGAAGTTTAAATAAGCCTTGAATAACTTAGAAATAAATGTACTGTGTACTAATGTCAATGTTCTTTAATTATCATTTATGAATTATTATTTGGTTTAATGTTTGTTTAATGATAAAGCAAGAGTTTTATTGTTCAATTATGACTATTATTAATAAAACAATAGTTTATTTCGAATTGTGTGCGCGAAAATTTATTAAAAATGTTGTGGTGAATTTCGATTTTAGAAAAAGAGAATTTAAAATCCAATTTTTTAAATTAAATTTTCTTTTAAAGTACTTTGCAGTATTAAAATATATTCATAAAATAATTAGTTTTTTAATGGGACTCCGGTGGCGTCGTGATATATTAGGTACCTTGCATATAAACCGACGAAACGCAGGGCCGATCCACACACAGATCGAAATTTGTTTTTCAATGGAAATTAATGTAGTTATTTTCACTTGCTGTTGTTTGTTATGGGAGATAGCATGTGTCATTCTAACACGTAGGCCTTCCCTGTGGGGTGCATCCCACTTTCAATACTTTTTTCACTTATTAATTTATTATAATTATTAATTTATTTTTTTTTGTTTTATTTTATGCAGGTGTTACCTTACAAAGGCTATATACAACTGCATGGATACTTATGAGTAGATTAATATTGGGTATGGGAGCTCTTCTAGTTTCTTAAATATAGGGGTTTAAATGAAATACCAATATTTTATTATAATTTCATAATTTTACTCTCAATTCTGTTACTAAACTGCTTATGTAAATTTTTGGAAAATGTATTCCAAAGCTTAAGAAATTATTTTTAAAATGAGTTTCTAAAAATTTTCCTTTCTTCTACGGTTTAAAATCCGTGGGCTTCTAAACTTACCAAATGTAAATGAGTACTACAAATTAAAGATGATGATAAGTTTAGTAGCAGATCTAAAACCGCAGAAGATGAAAAAATAAATAAATAATTGGTATAAAGAAGACTTCTGAAGCTTTTCTATGCATTTTAAAAAATTTTCACATGTGGTGTAAAAGTGTAGTTAAATGGTAATAACTAAAAAAAAGTCTTAAAATTTACTTTAAAGCCTTATACTTTGGAAACTAAGAGAGCCTCAGCTTAGATCTAAATTTATATTTTGTCAGCAAGTGGATTTGTAAAGGAAACATATTTTTAAATATTTTTTTTTGAATTAAAAATAGCATGACTACAGCAATCAATTCTGCTTTCGGTCAGTTAGTAATTAAAATGCTCACTAAATAACCGTGGCCCCTATAATTTTCCCTTTCCATTAATTTTCATATTTGTATATTATAATTAAAAACAGAATAAAAAGCATTGAAATAATGTAATCAGAGTATCCAAACATATTATGGTTTTAGTAACCGACGGTTTTAAAATATTCCATTATCATTTACGATTTGTAATATTAATTACATAAATAAATAAATGAGTTTTTTAAATGTTCTTGGCATTTTAGAATGGTAAAATTTTATTTAATAAAAAAATTAATATAAAATTATTATAAATAATAAAATTCACAAAAAAAAATATTTATTTCATTCAGACCGATATAAACAAAGATATAATATTAACCCTTTTTTGGAAAAAATTTTACAAAACTAACAATAGATATATTTTTTATATGGAAGAATAACTAAATTTTAATTAAAACTATTAGAAAATAAAGTTACCAAATTTATTATTTATAAAAATGTTATTTCATTCTACAAACAGACAAATAGTTACATCTTGCTAAATCACTATGGTGTTAATAAAAAAAATTTACTTTTAACTTCCAATATAGATAAATTTTAAATAAAAAATGATGCAATTAGCAGCAATACATTAAACAGTAAATAACTAATTTCAAACACTCTAAACACAAATAGGTGTAAGAGAAATAAACCAAAAAATTAGATATTCTTTTACCCAGTCAATGTTTTCAAAACATATTTCAAAATTCACACATAAAAATGCATATTTCCAAAATAATTCGACATCTCTGTAATCTCGATTTCAGAAAATCTCGTTGTACAAAATTGCGTTTTTAGAAAATCGCGTTTTTAGAAAATCGTCTTTTTAGAAATTCGCGTTATTAAATTTAAAATTTTCTAAATCATTTTAGAAAATCTCGTTTTTAGAAAATAACGTTTTTAAAAATCGGGTTTTTTTTTAAGTCGCGTTTTTAGAAAACTGCGTTTAAGAAAATTTTTACTATGTTTTTTATAATCTGGAATAAGTTGATAATTCTGATTTTGTACCCAACTCTAAAATCCTTAAAAACGAAGAAGCCAGATTTTTCAATAAAAAAAGAAAGCTCCTATTTAAACCCTTTTAAAATGATTAAATGAAAACAAATATTCAATTTTAACTTTAATTAAAGGTATTTTCACTTTAAATGCACGCTTTTGGTAGATAACATCTTTATGTTTTTTTTTAACTCTGATTAGAAAAAGATTCATTTTTCAATCTTTTCGAATAGATAATAGATGATAGTAATACATTAAGATATTATTCCATTTTATTGAAATACATTATTCAATCTTTTATTATATAAACTAGTTTCTAGGTTCTAAAAAAATGAAAACATTTGAGTGGAAAATTATAAGTTCATACTTAGAATCACCTAGAATCACCTATAAAAAAAAACCTCAGAATTCTTAAAAGGATAAACTCGCTTTTAAAATGCAAAAACACTTTCAGCCCTTAGGATGCTTTATTTTAAAAAAATTATATTGAGTTAGCTCGAAATTATTATATTTTATTATTTGTCTAATTATTTCACTTTAACTCTATATATATTTAATTACTATTTAATAAACTATTTATAAATCCTTTACATTGGGTTCACATATCCATATATATACATATTTTTAATTTTATGAGGTGCTTCATTCAAACGATTTATTATTTATATTTCTTTAACAACGATTTCAAAATTCAAAAACCATACTTTAAACTTTTAATTTAAAAACTAATTTGGTAAAACCTATATTACACTTGAAATAGTTTTAAGAAAAATAAAAACTTGCATTTAAAATTGAAATTTATTCATTTAAACTTTAAACACACATTATTTTAATATTATATATTATAATATTATTTATTACATCCAAAATTAAAAATATTTAAATTTGAATCCTTTAAATTCAGAATAGCAATATAACATTATTATTATTGTATGCGTATGTTGGTATATCCATTTTATTTGATCTCAAAATTTTTATGAATTTCTTATTACACATTAATTAATATCTTTTATATTAATTAATGTTAATTAAATTATAAATATTAAATAAAAATAATTAAAATTTTTTTTTATTTTTTTTTTTTAATATTTACATTTAAAAAAATTTTATTATATTTTATATAATAAATATATACATATACATATATATTTAAATACAAATATTACACATTATTACACTAAACATTCCTTTGATCTTTTCTTAATTATCTTTTTTTTTTTTAAATATTTTTATTTTTTTTATTACTTCCTATATTTTTTTTTTTTATTTTTAAATTATATTTTAACTTTATACACATATATCCATATATATATATTATTAATTTTTTCTTCCTTATTCTTTAAAATATACACATACTTATTTTCATTTATTTTTTATGTACACATCAACTTTTTTATGAATTTGTTTTCACTTGTAAAATTGTATTTTTTTTTTTTTTACAAAATTTTCATTAATTTAAATTTAACATTCACATTCACTTGTTTTGTATATTTAATTATTTTATTTTAATTTTTTATTTTGTCACAATTAATTTATTCTTATTTTTTTGTTTTTTATTATTTGCATTTAAAATATTTGTTTTTTTTTTTTTTTGATTTTTATTAGAACGCGTGCACAAAATTTTTAATCAAATCATATGAAAATATATGATGGGCCGACCCATCTGAATCGATTACAAGTCCGGGATAAACTGAAGACAAAACAATCTAAAAATGATACTGGACGAACCCCACCTGTATGTGTGTATATCCTACTAAAAAGAAAAAAAAAACAAATATATATATATATATATATATATATATCATTTTGATACACAAAAAAATCTTTTACTCTAAGTAAAAATTAGCAAATAATAAAAAAAAAAACTAAAAAGGAAAACTTCAGAAAAAAAAATGTATTCTTTGAAAAGAAAAGCTTAACGAAACTTCACGAAACTTAACGAAATATTATAAGGGTTCTCTCTCTCTCTCAAAAATGTATAAAAGAAAATTCTGTATAACAAAATGTCAAAAAAAAAAAAAAAATTAAGTAGATATACAAAAAGGTACATAAAATTTTCTCTCTCTCTCTCTATCTCTCTCTCTCTAATAATTTTTCTTTTAATATAATAATTATGTACTTGTATATAGGTACCTACACAATATATAACTTCCAATTACTTTTATTACAAAATATATGTACATCTTTACGCTTCGTAAAATTTTATATAGTTATAACTGTTATATAAAATTTATAGAGATTTTTGTATATAAAAATTATTAAATGACTGTGTGTATACCTACATTTTTTGGTTGGTTTCTTTTTATGTACTTATGATGTCTATAGTATGTATTATATATATATAATAAATGTACACTAAAGTTCTTATTCACATATATATGTCCTATATTCGTGCTCATGAATGTCGTATGTATAGTACTTGTAGAACTTCATTATAAAAATTTAGTGTTATACAGATTGTGTTTTTTATTATACGTATTTTATGTCCTCGTATTACACTCTGTTATATATTTATTTTTTTTTTTTTATTCCAGTTTTAATTTTCTCATGTTCAGAATTCCGTTATATATATAAAATTTATTATATAACAGATATAAATATATATTATTTGTTTAACATAAAATGTGTTGGGTAAGTTTAACGAAAGTTTAATGTGTACTAAAATAATATTATGTAAAGGTATGTATATTTTGTACGTATGTGCAGATTTACAGTTATTTCATAAAATTGTTGAACAGAAAACAGAGATAGAATAGGATATTAACAGAGATAAATGATGCAAAAAGTATATATATTTATTTAATATACATATATTTGTTTTGCATCCATTATCTGTTATACAATTTTTATAATAACAAAATGTAAAACTTTTCTAAATGTGGGGGTTAAGTTAAGACATGCGCTCTTTATTTTATACTGTTATATATTTTCTTACTTCATATTACTGTTATAGTGTTATACATTTAAAAAAAAAAAAATAACAGTAGTATACCTTGGTAGAGAATATTAAAATTCAAAACAGTAGTAGATACATATTATATAGAATAATAATAATACATCAACTATAGATAATTTTTTAAAATAATTTTTAACACTTTTAATTTTTTTTTTTTTTTATTTTTTTTAAAAAAAAAAACCGAGCACAAGCGTAAAATTCACAGGAAGATGCGATATTAGAATTGTAATTGTGTTTTTTGTTTTTCTTTCTTGAATATATATATATATATATATATATATATATGTATATTTACCTACGTAATATAAATATATATATTTTGTTATTAGCATTTATAGAAGCAAGTGATAATAACTCAATATAAAGTTTGTATTTTTTTTTTTTTTTAACATTTTGATGCCATTTTTATTTTTCTTTTGTTTTTGTTGTTGTTGTTTTTGTTTGTTCATTAAAAAGGAAGTCAACAAAATTATGAACGTGCATACGCTTCTAAAAAAAAATATTATTATAATATTGTACTTTCAGATGTTGACCTTTAATAATAAGGACAAGCATTTATTTATGAAAATAATAAGACAAAAAAATACAAATTTATACATAGTGTTAGATACACAATACAGCAATGTACATTATCTTAAGATACTTAGCATTAAACTATTTCCTAAGTATATGCAAGGACATAAAAAAATAAACATCGCACAGTGCAAAAAACAGGACAATTTGGTTTTTGTTATTTTTAAAGTATCTTAAGATAATGTATATATATATATATATAGAAGTAAATTAAGAAACAAATAATATTTTGTTGTTTTTTTTTTCTAGAAATACTTAAATAGGATGGGGGTAACTTATTTTTTTGAAAGACTACTATAAATAGCTGTGACGGAAATAATTTGTAAAAATTTGATAGATAATATAATACTTTATATAGCGGGAAAATAAGCGCGGAAAAATGACACATTTTGTATAATATTAATTTTTTTTTTTTCAAAAATTAAATTATTTTAAAAGGGAAGAAATAATGCAGTAGAAAGTTTAATGTTTTGATAAAATTAGATTATGATAATAGAATTTGTCAAGGTAAACAAAATTTAAAATTTTTGATATTTTTCGTTTGTTTTTATATTTAGTAATGGTTCCTCAAAACTTATCAATTTTCAGAGGTTTCTAAATTGAAAAATTAGGATATAACTTTTATTATTAAAAAAATAGACAACTAGTGAATAGTAAATTAATGCCAAAAATGTAATGGTTATCCTTTTTTTAATATTTGTAGGTTGATCCTTTTTTAACTTTATAAATATTCTTATATTTATATAAAAGAATCTTAGTGTTTATACTATTGAAAAGGACATAAATTTATTAAAATTAACTTTTTCTAAGGATGCAGTAATTATTAAAGAATATATGATTGGTTGATTTAAGTGGCTAGCTCCGTCAATCAAGATTCTTATTTCAAAAAGTAATTTAGCACAGGTTTGCTGCCATCCACAGCTATATTCTTGTGGCCGGCCTTGTGAATTCAGGGGATTTGAAGGTAAATGGAGTTTAATGGTTTCTTTCTTGTTCTGTTCATCGTAGCTGTGCCATAAGTGTGAATCAAATTTTATTAAAGCTTAAATGTATAATATTATATAACTCTATCTTGATACACTATTACTGAATCGTTTTTTTCTTACTGCAGGATTGATGAAACGCATCTAAAGTCTCCCAGAACCACTGCACTGGATCAACCTGGATAATGATAGACTCTAACTAACTAAACTTTAACCAACTCGGATTTAAGATCGGAATTAAGAAAGTAAAATTGTGACATAACTTAGGAATTATGGTCTTAGATGGATGATGGAAAAATGTTTGAGGAATACCACCAAGATGGATACCAATGTTGTTCTTAAACTTAAGATGGAAACTAACGGCTGGGTGACACAGTGGTTAAAGTGCCGCCCATTCATCCGAAAGATCCGGGTTCGAATCCAAATAAAAGTGAAAAAACTTTTCTGGTTTTCGAGTTGATTCAGCACCATTGGAGTCAATTAAATGGCTTAATCACTAATGAATAATTATACATCTTTAATAAAAAATACATTAATATAACTATATAAACAAATAATTTAGCTTAATAATATAACTCACAGATATAGAATACCATTTATACAAAAACTATTGCGATACAACAAAATAAAAATTGTATCTATTAAAAGTCTAAAAACATCTACTATCTCTATGCTTAAATTGTATATTGAATTTACTAAGATCAGTTCTAATAACAGGAATATAATATAACCCCATGGTCCAACATATACTTATGGTATAGACAGACCTATTAGCCTTACATTTGAACAGTTAGCCGATGACTGAGTGGAGCAAGCGTTGAGGTACCAATCGGATTGTTTTGAAGACAGATAGCTCTATTTTGCATGGAGATTCAACGGCTCATTTTCGGATGCTCCCGCTGAACAATGTGCATTACATTCCATTTTTAGATAAATGTATATTTTACAGGGGAACAAGAAACCTAAATATCTAGCTGTATCTTTAGAGCTATACCAAAACTGTGATTTCACCATAAAAATTTTTGGCTTAATTCCATACCTGGAATATTAAGACCTGTTGTGTGCTGCAAAGGTACACCCTGAAATGACAGATTGGAAACAGAAAGTTCCATTTTACCGCCAGATTAGAGAAAATTGAGCTGTTTTGCTGTTAACATTTGTTTTATCCCCTTAAAATTTACAAATTTCACTAATATCTCACTATAGTAAAAAAAACTTCCAACATAAAACTTGATTCAATTACTAAACCAACAAAGTCAAAATATTTCGCACAAAAAAAAATTTCCAGTAAATAAACTTTACTTGCATAATATTTTTTAAAAATGTCAACATTCCATTTTTACAGAGAATTTAAAAAATTTCGTGACCAACATTTTATTTTCATTTCATAAAAAAAAAAATTTTTATATCATAAAAAAAAAAACAGCTTGACCTGTTATTATTATTTCATTCTACTTCCTAGAAGGATTACAATTTTTTTTTTTATCTACTATTTCATCCACATTTCAAAACTTGATCCTATATTATAGTATCTAACGAATAACTATTTTATTGCTATCTTATTTTCATTTCCTTAGTTTGAATAAATATTTGTTGCAAATGTTTCCTGTTTCTTCCTACATTTTTGTTTTTGTTTTTTTTTTTTTATTTTCTCAAAATAAATAAAAATGCTTTTAAGGTTAGAAATCAGATCCTTTTTTTTTACTAGCTATAGCTGTAGATGTTTTTTTTTATTGCGATTTTATTTTTTTTAAGTTCTTCTTTCTCTATATCAATAATAAAATGTTAATAGTTACAGTATAGTTGTTGTTATTTTTTTAAACTATCATGAAATGAACAACAACTTGACCCAATAATATTTATTTATTCATGGTATGTTTCTTTCCTATTATTTTTTAATTCCGAATTCCGATTCCCTCCAATAAAAATGTTTAGTTTTTTAACTGAAATTTTATAAAACGAAGTTTCATCAAAATAATTTTTTTCAACTAATAATGTTGCAAAAAAAATTTTATAAATTTTATTCTGTGTAAATAAGGTTTTTTTTTTTTAAATTATCATATAAATTTGTCTGCAACAAATTACAAAAACAACAAAAATATCTTAAGTACCAAAATGAAAAAAGCAAAACAAACACTTTTTTTATTCGATCAAAAGATAGAGAAAAATTTTAACGAATATATTTTTAAAAAATCTGTGTTCTCTTTTTAAAGGAAATTTTGAAGGACGAACGAAACTATTTTGAACAAAAATGAGAGAGATTGAAAGAGAGAAAGAGAGGATGAAAGAAACTGTTGTAATATAACAATTAACAAGATTGTCATGGATGGATGATGGATGCTATTCTCTTTTTAAAGGAAATTTTGAAGGACGAACGAAACTATTTTGAACGAAAGTGAGAGAGATTGAAAGAGAGAAAGAGAGGATGAAAGAATCTGTTGTAATATAACAATTA